>JABFFC010000350.1:0-95265 GCA_013623535.1 Fusarium penzigii
CTCTTTGCCCTGTCTAGCCCTCGCAATCCTGGTTCAACCATAGCACGGCTACCCAGTCGTTCCCTGCAACTTGCGATTGCGGGACCCTTCAAAAAAATAAGCCAAGAAAAGGCTCCAACGTACAAGTACGTGCGGTTACGTGGGGTACAGAATCTGCTCTCACTCTCAATCACCTCAATCACTCACTTTCTCTCACCTTTTTCTCACTCCCCCATCCCGTTACTTGTCTTCTCTTTTTTTGCTTGGGGGGAAATACGTACATACACACATGCCATATTTGTACCCGTACCCATTGGTCTTTTCTTGTCTAAACTGACCTGCCTCCTCTAGTCTTGCTACTCCTCTTACCTCTTCTCACCACCCAGGCGAGTACCACAGCCGCCGAAAAAAAAGAAAACCTTCCCTGTGAAGTAGTTGGTGGTTACTTTTCTCTGCTTTTCCTTTTGTCTTTTACGACTCCACCGACCACCTCATTTTTTCTTCTCTTCTCTTCATCTCTTCTTCTCTTTTTTCCTTTCCATTCTTCCCTTTAACCTTTCTTTCCCTTCCCTTTCCCTCCTCCCTCTCTCTCGTTGAGGCTCGCCAACGGAAAGGTAAGTACCTCGGAGACTGCACCACCTCGAGTTGAGCTCCCTTCGCGTCAACCGAATCTCCCACGCAAACGGGTTCATATACTCCCCTCTCCGACCTTACCTCTCAACGACGCCATGAACCAAGGTTCTCCAGACATGTATTACCCTCAGCACATGTCTGCGGGCCAACCCTCCGCGCCCCAAACCGTCACCTCAGGCGGCATGCACTATTCACAGCATCAGCAACCGCCACTATTGCAGCCGGGACCTGCTCAGTACCAAGCTGCTCCTTACCACCAGTACGGCTATGCCAATGGATTGACCTCTCCTCCTACCGCTCCCCCTTCCGTTTCATCGCATTCTATGCCTCAAAGCGTTCTTCCACTACCAGGAGTCGGCTCACAGGTTGGCTCACAAGTCGGCGCCCCAGGCCCGATGCCGAACCAGTACCAAGGCTTCGATACTACCGGTCAGCAGCCTCCACCTGGTATGAAGCCTCGTGTTACGGCGACATTATGGGAGGATGAGGGCAGCCTGTGCTTCCAAGTTGAGGCTCGAGGCATCTGTGTTGCTCGACGTGAAGGTACGTTTGTATCTGATTAGGATGCTGTATGCCTGGTCGCTATCGCGGTTGGCGTCATCGCATTCTGCCAATGCGCCTTTTGCTGACTCGCAATTCACAGATAACCACATGATTAACGGCACAAAATTGTTGAATGTTGCTGGTATGACTCGAGGCCGACGTGACGGTATCTTGAAGAGCGAGAAAGTCCGACATGTGGTCAAAATCGGACCAATGCATCTCAAGGGTGTCTGGTATGTTTTAATGCAGTGTATGAGACACGGAACAGTGCGCTAATTGAGACCCAAGGATTCCCTACGACCGCGCCCTCGACTTTGCCAACAAGGAGAAGATTACAGAATTGCTCTACCCTCTGTTCGTCCATAACATCGGCGCTCTTCTATATCACCCAACAAACCAAACAAGGGCTCAGCAAGTTATGGCTTCTGCGGCTGATCGTAGGAAAGATAGTACAAACGGCCAGCAACTCCCAATGCGCCAGCCAGGGCCTCCCGGTCTGCCATCTATCGGCCAACATCCTTCGATGGCCCTACCTGGCCCCCAGCCCTCCGTCCCCTCACATTCCAACATGGGCAGACCCGCTTTGGATCGAGCACATACATTTCCCACTCCTCCCACTAGCGCTTCAGGTATGATGGGCAATGTTGGAAGCTCTGACAACTTCAATTGGCAGGGTCAAGCTATGAATGGACCCCAGGTCACGAACCCATTGAACATGGACAATGGCCTCAACAGCTCACGCTCGATGCCTACGACCCCAGCCACGACACCGCCGGGCAATACACTGCAAAGCATGCAGTCCTACCAGTCTGGTGGCCAGCCCTATGATAACTCGCGGCCTATGTACAGTACACAGCCTCAGCATCAATCACCCTATCAGACTTCGAACACCACTCCCCAGGATCGCATGTATGCGCCTTCGTATCACAAGAACGATATGGGACCTCCTTCTAGTCGGCCTTCCGCTTCGGGACCATCTGGAGAGCACCCCGATATCAAGGGCCCCAATGGCCTGATTCCATCAGATCAGCCCTCGCAGCAGAATGGAGAAGAGGACAACGAGCATGAACAGCATGAGGCAGAGTATACTCATGACAGCGGCGCCTACGACAGTAGCCGTAACAACTACAACTACTCAGCTCCCAGTGTCGGCAACCTGACCAACGATGCCAACATTTCTTCTGACATGACAGGCTCTCCTGGTCATCCTCCTGCCTCGGGAAGAGCCACTCCAAGAACCACCGCACCAGCACAGCCATACTACCCTCAGCATGCTGGATACCATACCCCCCCTCGTGTTCAGCAAACCACCAGCAACCTGTATAACGTGATGAGTGGCGATCGAACAAGCAACAATGGTGCCCCTTCAGGCGATGTCTATGCGCCCAATGCTGACCTGTCTGGCATGCCTAACGGATATGCCTCTCAGGCTCCTATGCTCAACGGAGCTGGAGCTGGTATGAAGCGAGGCCGAGACGAGGAAGACGAACTTCCACGACCGGGTGGCAACGGAGGTCCCATGGGAAACCTTGACCTGAAGCGTCGAAAGACGATGATGGAGACCAACGTGCCAGCTCCAGCCTACGACGCATTGAACCGATCTGCATCGACTGTTGGCGCACCACGCCGACAATAAAAAAAAAAGTCGCCCATTTTCTTCTTTCCTTTTATGTTTCTTTATTTCTTTACTCCTTTTTTTTTTCTGCGAATTTCATCGAAGAGATGATAACGAATGTGTGGGATGAGAGACAGCACTGCCTGTAATGATCCTCAGGCGGGAACGACGACTTTTTTCTTTTCTTATGACGACTTGATGACATTCTTACACTTCTTTTCTTGACTCTTGTGCTGCTCCTCAAAAGCGCCTAAGACGGTGTGTTTTTGGAAATCTTGCTTTACTACCTACGAAGAGGCGGGTGTTTCTGGGCATGGGTTTTGACTATGAGCGAACATGAAATTCATGGCTTTTGGGCATGTCGACATATAAGACGTTGAGCATGCATGGATGCTCCGGAATGTCCGTCTCGCGCGTAGGTAGATAACGACTTATGAAGGACAATAAAAGCTGTTTTTTATGATGATGAAAATATCAACCATGAGCCAAGAGTGTATGAGATGTTTTTGGGTAGGTCAGTGTCGTTGACTTGTGGACATGATTTCTACTTATTGGTACAGGACAGTGTTTCTTCCCTTCTCACGGGTCAGAGGTCAGTCAAGCCTTTGGTGTTACAAGCCACTGGAAAATGTATTATTATGACATATGGTTGTTGTATTCGTGATTTTTCTTATTTTATTTTTCACTTGAATTTTCTGAAAATATGAGGGTGTGTATTCACAGAGGTAAAAGGGTCAATATTTCTCTTCAGAGTTGTATAAAAACAATAAATCTACTGGTGTGAATGGTATTGAGGCTGCTTCTCATGGACCGTGGTGATTTCTGATAGATGTCGATGGCTGATACCCCGTCTTTGACTCAACGGCTAGACATGGCGAGGATGTAGGCTAGAGCATTCCATAACTTTGAGTTCCTCATCATGGAATGTAATGTGTAATTTAGTACCTACTGAAATAATGTGAAATGCAAGGCGGTTAGAACTTAGAAGTTAAAATCGCCCATGGTTATTTTTAGACCCCGCTCGACTGCCTGCCTCGACGAAAGGCTCTATCTATCTACTCATCACGTGTCATCGAATCTGTTGCTCAGCCAACCAGTAAACAGATCTATTATGTATTTCCGGAGCTTTAGCTTTCAAACTATTGAAGTACTTGGTTTCCTTACAACACCAAGCATCACAGAGAACAATCCTAGCGTTCTTCTTCCTGGCCCCCATCAGCGCTCGTCGCTCATTTGAACTTTTGTTTTGATATTTCACAAGCATATACAATGGCAACGCCCTTGTCTCCAACGCAGCAATCTAATCTCAACATCGAAACACCGGGAACCGCTCATCGGGACGATTCATACGAGGTCAGGGCAATCTGTGCATCCTCAAACTCACCTGAAGATTCCTCGAGAGGATCTTCGCCATCACCATTTGCCTCAACCGTCAACGACTCGACCACACTGTCAGATCAGGAGAACCTTCCTCCCTCCAAGTCTCGACATTCACGCGTTCTCTCTGGAGCAACGCTATCTCCTCTCAAAATTCTTGGAGATCAAAGAAACGGAAGACCGACTGAGAAGCTAGCCCCAGGCTCTCGTAGCCCTCGCAAGCTGTCTCCTGAGAAGAGGTTTCCTGTTAAGGTCAGCAACCCAATCGAGACGCCGTCCCAGGCACAAGAGAGGAAGATGAGCTTGGAGGACGCTGTGCGGCAGAACGAGGGCTTGAAGCGTGCTATTGAGATTTTCGAAGATGAGCAGAGTGTACTGGATGATGACGAAATGGATGTTACTGTCGGCACTGTTAACATCAGACCATCTGGAGAGATGGACCTTGACGAGTCGGCCGGCCCCGACGATACAATGATTAGCACGTTCAGCAACTTCTCCGCTATACCAGACCTTACCTCTTTCACAAAGACGAGTCCAACCAAGCTGTCCATGGGTGGCCTCACTCCCCGGGCAAACCCCAGAGCTGATCCTACACCATCAAGGACGTCTAGACAGATGCGCGACTCCAACAACACCACGAATTTGCTCGATTTTACAGAGCAGATGAGGTTTCCTCAAAAAACTCCCTCAAAAGGGAGCCTCTCCCCCTCGAGGACTGCCCCAAATATCACTGCTACCCCTTCCCGCGGCTTTGCCAACCTGATCGACTTTGACATCCCTCCCATGCCTACGCCTCGTAGTGTTCCTAGCATCACTCCCCGCGAGCTTGAGTCTCTCAAGTCGAACTTTCTTTCAGAAATCAGTTCCCTCAAGGCGTCGTTAAGCGGCAAGGAGGCCGAGGCCCTGTCCCTCAAGGCGGCTGTGGGTGACGCTGAAAAGCGAGTAGGCGAGTCTTTGGAACAGCTGCGTGAGGAGCGGAGCATGAAGGAGCAGCTGGCTCTCGAGAAAGAAGGATGGGAGAACCGAGGACGAGAGATGGAAAACGTTCTGCAAAAGATTAAAGAGGAGATCGTCGCAAGCCAGCACGAGCGCCAAGAGTTGGAGGATAAGCTAGAGGAAAGCGAGAAGCGACGTGAGGCGGCCGAGATGATGCACCAGGAGGCTGAGAGCAAGCTGGCCGGAATGCGTGCTGGAAAGGACACCGACCCAGCATCTCCCGAGAAGCCCAAGACTCAGGAAGCATCAAACCATGAGGTCGAGATTGCTGTCGAGCGTGTCGCTCGAGAACTCCACGCCTTGTACAAGAGCAAGCACGAGACCAAGGTCGCCGCACTCAAGAAGTCGTACGAGACACGATGGGAGAAGAAGATCCGAGAACTCGAGAACAAGATTGAGGAGCTTAGCGAAGAAAACGAACGACTCCGACTTGGTCGGGATACGACTATGACTAGGGTTGACCCTGACACTACCGAAGTCGAAGAATGCAGAACTCAGGCTGTGCGCGACAGCGCATCTATCAAGGAGCTGACTGCAGACATCCAACGATTGGAAGCTGTTGTGCAGACTGTGCAAAAAGACAATGAGGTCCTGCGGGGTGAGCTGGAGCGAGAGCGAGTTGAAAAGGGCGAGCTTGTGCAACTTGCTGAGGAGATGATGAGCATGCAAACGTTCGTCGCTCAGACACCCAAGCCTCAACCCCAGTCTCAGCCCGAGCCTCAATCTCACCACAGCACACACCATTACGATCGACAGCCCGAAGCAAAGACTCCCAAGAGAAACGCCGACCACTTTAGAAGCAGTGTCGTCCGTGGCTCAGGACTGAGAGCTCCAGCTTCGGGACTCCGAGCTCCCCACGAACGAACAAAGAGCGCCGGGGGCTTGCCTCGTCCGGGAGGTGTGCCTCGCAGCGGCATCATGAGCTCTATCGAGAAGATGGGAAGCTATAGAGGTCGTGCGGCCGAGTAGGGTAAAGGTCGCTGACGTGAAGAGCATACGATGGGGACGTTTGAATGAAAGATGAGGGGGTGGTTTTAAGACGTTTATGAAATCTACTATATGACCATGGGAGAAGGAGGGAAAGGGGTTGTTCTGCATTAATTTCTGTGCTCTCAACACAGGCTTTCGTCCTGTCTGGGAGATTACTTGATTGTTCTTATACTGGCGTTTAAGGGGGGTTGCAAAGACAAATACTTTTGGTGAAGTGTTTTATTTTTTTCACGTCAGCTCAATACATTATTCATGTTGTGTGATCTACAAGACGTGTGTCTCAGTTTGAAGCGTCGTGAATCAGATTCGTTACTCATTGCAAACATGCCATAGCAAGTAAAGTATCATTCTATCATGAAGACTGTTGGTCATGGGCAATTACAGTCTATAAGCCTTCTTCGCAGTACCTCCAAAAATCATGGCTCGATCCTCATCACTCAACGTAGCCATCCAGCACATACGCTCCACGACAGCTCTCCATTTCGGCCAGGCATCTTCGACACCTACAGTACAGACAGGCCAGTCGCTGCCGTAGAGGATGCGGCTCGCGCCGAAAGTAGCAAGAACAACGCCAAACCATCCAAAGAGGGACTCGAAGATGTGGCTGGGGGTCTGGCTCTTGAGGGAGTCGGGCATCTCGGAGAAGCCGCCGGAGAGTTTCATGTAGATGTGATGGTCGCTGCTGAGGGTGTACATGGCGGTGCGCCAGGCGTGGAAGGATGAGTCGGAAGTTAGGTTGTAGATGCTAAAGTCTGGCTTGCAGAGGTGGTCTAGGGGGGAAGAGAATCGTGTTAGCCCTAGGATGGGCATGGATGATAGGGCTATGAGACTTACTTATTATTAGGGTGACCTTTTCATCTTCTGGGACACCATCGTGAACTCTGTCGACGAATTCGATAACCTCGTCGAGCTGCTTCTTGCCTCTACGGTGTTGATCGACGCCAACGTCAAAGGTAAACCCGCGACGACCAAGTAGCTTCACGCCCTCGATAAAGTTGTTCTCGAGCATAGTACCATGGGGTTTGTCTTGCAGCAGGTACCGGAAGCCCTTGATCTTGGGCCATGCTTCACCCGCTTCCTCCTTAACTCTGTCGAGATACTTCTCCAGAACCTCCACACCACTGGGTAGAGGTGCCCAGGGGACGATTCCTAGACAGAGCTTCGCATCCTCGGCAGTGTGGCCCTCTCCATCGCGAGGCTGTCCCGTAGCAATACGTTTCAGCCACGCGACCTCAGCAAGAGGACCTTCCCAGCCGGAGCCATCCGCAGCGCCCTTCTCCAAATCATGTTTCCTGTCTGTCTCGACAAAGACGAAACCCAGGAGGGACGGCGCAGAGGCGGTGTCTTTGCGGTATTCCTCGATCGAGTGCTGGCCCGCAAGAGGACCATCGGGGGTGTACCAGGCGAGGGAGTCGACTTCTGAAGCTGGGTAGAGATGGATGTGGGAGTCGATGATGGGGAGGAGGAGTTGATCTTCGGCCATGATTGCGGGAGAGGCAGAAGGTAGATGTCGAGTGAGATTGGGAGATAGCTATCAGGAGCTTTAGTACAGCTGTATGTCCTTGATTCTAAAAGTACACTGGAGGGCTGAGATGAGATGAAGAATCTTAGCTAGACGGCAGTACTTGTACTTGTAGTGATTGAAACTGATTTCAAACAGAGCAATGCTACCTGCAAGTGTTTTTGGACCCCTGAGGAATTACAAAAGAACGGTCGCAGTTGCTTTCCGCTTGAATTATGGGCAAGTGTTAAAGAGATGCGGTCCAATCGATACCGTTTACCCCACCATCCCCCCGCCTTGAGCTTTGGTGGAGAGGAGAGGGATGAGAGAGCCTACGAGAGACACTACACGACATGACTCCGGTGGGATGATAATGAAAAAGCCAGGTCAATAGTTTGAGCGAGAGACAGAAATCCCATCAATTAATTGATTCCAGGACACATGAGGAGTATTGTATTGTATTGTAACTTGGATAGATTCAATCGTCATCTATCTACGGGCAGCTAAACTCATTACTCGTATCTCATGACTGCCTCCATCATAAATCATCATCCAATGGCTAGTACTAGACCTTCCACATCGCCTGGTCCAAATACCACATCCAAACAATTGACCAATCCGGACAAGGCATCTCATATTGACAAAGTCAGACTATGAAATCGTCCAGAATTTACTTGTGTTACGTTAGCCCTGGGGGAAGATTGCATCCTCTCGCACCCAAACTCGTCTAGGGGCTAGACACAAAAGAAAAAAAAGAATTACTTCCACATGACCATTCAACGAGCCATTACGGTCATGGGAGAATCGCAGCATCAACTCTACTGCATGTTTGGCACCGGTGCGAAAGTCACAGACCCAAGACCAGCTTGGCGTGCCATCCGCGCCGATATGCACGGGGTAGTAAAGGAATGATTGTGCTGACGTTGGAACAACATCAGGGGTCGAGTCAACCTGGCGCGAGGGCGCGGCTTCAGGTTGTTACTCGGATCAAGGAATGAACGGCTAAAGAATCTCTCAGCTTAGCCACACACGTACGCACTCGCAACACGGCGATGCATTCATCGACCGACGACGATGCCGTGGCGGCGGGAGCTGGTGTGCGAGACCGGGGCGGGCTCGTACTCTTCCTCGCTGTCGCTGGAGCAGAGGGAGTCACTGTCATCGTCAAAGCCGCAGCGGGAGCCGCCACAGTCAAGCTTGACACGCTCGCCCTTTCGGGTGATGCCATAGCGCTCACAGGTGCAGGTGCTGCAGTCGGAGCCGGGGGTGCTGTAGCCAGAGAGCGAGGATCCGGGCGAGGAGCTGTCGGAGCGGTAGGACAGGGAAGAGCCGGTGGAAGAGACGGGGGATGTGCTGAAGTCGGTGGTGAACTCGTCCTCGAGACCGGCGCTGCCAAAGCGGGCGGTGAGTTCCTCGAGCTCCTCGTTGTTGTAGTAGTCTGAGTCCAGGATGTGCTTGGTCGCGTGAGGGGACATGGGCTTGGGGGCTTGGATCTGCGAGATGGAGAGGGGACGGCCCTTGGGGATGTCAACAGTGAGCGAAGAGCGGTGGCGGGATGAGCGGTGCTCCTTGTCCTTGGAGGAGTGGCGCGAGGAGCTCTTGCTGCTGCTTGAGGACTTGTGCGAAGAAGACTTGGAAGAGGAGGAAGACTTGGACGAAGACTTGGAGGAGGACTTTGACGAGGAGGATGACTTGCTGGAAGAAGAGCGGTGCGAGGAGGACTTGGGAGAGTCAACGGGGACATCGAGGATGTTCAGCTCTCGACCAGTGGTGGGCTCAACAGTTGAGGTGACACTGGGGTTGTGGGCGATGTGGTAGCCATCGATGATGTAGTAGTACCAGTATCGTTGGCCTGCCTCAAGAGCAGAGTTCTGGAATCGAAAGGTGCCCTTCCAGGAGCCAGACTTGGACGAGGACTTGTCCTTGGCAAGGGGGAGTTGACCGACGTAGTTGTCCCAGGAGCCAAGAAGGTGGACGGTCTTGACACCGGAGGAAACGCGAAGAGAGAAAGAAAGTTGGATAGCCGACATGATGATTTTGTGGTCTTTATTTTCCTTTTTTACAAAAAATTGACGATGATGCTATTGAGAAAGATGGTGAACTTGACGCTTCAGATAGTACAGCGTCGAATTGTTGTCGTTTTGGTGAACAAGTGAAATCCGTGAATTCTGTTATTAAGGGCGGTGGGTATTATGCAAAGCAACGTAAGGCAGTAAAAAATGTGTATAAAAGTATGTCTCTAAAGCTGACCGGCAACTTTGAGGTTCACGATGGTTGATGTTTGGGCCGGAAGGCGAGTTGAGATTAGAGACAAGATATTAAGAATGAAATTGTAGAGGCCGGCTCTACGGTAAACAAAGAGGAAAACACAACGGAAAGGGGGAAACAAACAAAAGACAGGATTTGATACTGAAAGGACTTGCTGAAGAAAGAAAGAAGGGAAAAAAGAGAAATTGGGGGCGACGGGTGTTGGCTGATGTTTATATTCCAGAATCGAGAGGCCAGACAAGGCGGCCATGGCGAACTCCTCCGCGGCCGCCTTGGCCAAGGTCAATCATGCTTCCAGTTTCACAGGTCGTAGTGGTAAGTACTGTACTGTACAATAGTACAATGTCAGCCTATACCATAAAGAATAATAAAAGTGTAAGCAAATAGTTTGACAGAGGTTGATGTGTGTATCAGTGGATACATGACGGGTCTGTTCTCTGCTGAAAGATATGTCTTTGAGTAGATGATTCATGCATACAGCCAGTCAGAGAAGCGGTGCAAGGAACACGGTGCTAGGGATCTGAACTATCACCCGACTATCACAGGATAAGCGTCGGCGGTTAAGCATGCGAGAGAGGGAGAGAGATGGAGACGGAGACGGAGAGGGAAATACAGGTATAGTGTTGACTTGAGGTTGCGTCAAGCATGTCAAGTGCGTGCATTTGGGGAGAGGTGGTGTTGCAGGTGGAGAGTCAAGTCAAATCAGGTCAAAGCAGGCTGGATTGTTTGTTTTAGCGTGAGGATGCAAAATATAGAAGCACTTACAGGGGTTCAAAAGATTCAGGAGCAAGGGTTGGGACTGTGGTAGGTAGGGGTGGGGGAGGGCCAGTTGACGAATTACGGCACTTGGATCGCTAGACAACGGGTGGTAGTAGGCGGTGCCCCTTCCCACCGGCGTCTATATCTAGGTTCTTATTGGAAGGAAAGCACGCCGGGCTGGCTTGCTCGTCACGTTGCAGCTCGACCAATTGGAGGCTCTACACCCAGCATCTCAACTCTGACTTGATCCTGACCTGAACAAAATATCATCTCTGCCATTACTGTAAAATTACTCACCTGCTATGGCAGTACCGGTATGTACTAGTATGTGACATGGTATCACAGAATGCTTTGGATCGGTTACCATCTGTCATGCATGCATTTTTCCCAACCCTCTGTTTTTCCATTCAGCCCCCCTCGTTGGTTTATTCATCGACCATGCGTCGGTGCTAGGCCTGCCCCTCTCACACATGGGAGGAGAAAAATGCATGAATGTAGCTCATATGCCGATAATGATGTCTGCAGAAGTGCACATTTGGTGCGAGCCGGACTTTACCAATAAGACCTTTTGTTACTAACAAGTCGGGCGAGAGCAAGAAGAGGGGATGTGATTGACACCAAATTGCACATCGCGTGTAGACTTGAGAAGTGATGATAGATCACAACAACATGCACAGACAGCAGCTGAAAATGAGACTTTCACTATGGACTCAGAGCTAGACTTGAGTCCTACATTTGCCTTTTGTTTCTGGGTACTCCCAATTTATCTCAGACTTGATGCAATGTGCCGAGTGAAGGCCTTATGTTGATTTGGAAATTGCCAACGCTGTACCTTCAGCATTTACTCGTCCATTCCCAAGTCTTACAAACCTCTTCATTCTACTATTCAACTGAAAATTTCATCGCTCCCAAGAACCACCATACCATACCTGCTCTCCCCTCCATTTGCGGCCCGTCCGCGTGTTCCCGGGGATCCTTTCACCTTCTCGGTCTAGGCTGCCTACCATCGACGACCCATTACTCGGCCTCATGCATATATATATGCATGCGTGCTACGGACTCTTAGCCTCGGCGGGTATGTGAAAGAAGTCACACGAGGCGATGAGGAGAGGGGGAAGGGGAAGAAGAAAAAAGGCAACCGTCTTTGTAAGATCTCGGAAGTGCAGGGAGAAACAAGTCAATGCGATCGATGTTTGCAGAAGTGTCCTTGTCTAGTTCCGTGGTAAGTGATGTCTTGAAGGAAGCTGCATAACATGATCATGTGGAAGAAATGCCGGGATATATTCTTCCTATTGTCTTTATGGTTTGAGGATGATTCTCATTCACTCTGTTGAGGTAGGCAGGCATCAGACCGAAGGGGAGGAAAGTTGGATATCGTTGTCACATTAATTCTGTTGGGGCTCAAGCCAGTGCATATAGAAGTCAGATGCATGGCATGTCTTGACTTGGCATATCATCACGTGTTTATGAACTCATCGAGAGTCTTTTCAACAATGCTCTCCGCCTCCTTGTTGCTGAGAGTCTGCAAGTCTTGTCGAGCGAACAAATATGGACTCCATGGGATGTGAGGAGAGATCCCCTCAAAACATTCGTATAAGTGAGGGAGAGGCTCTAAACCTGCGTCCACCTACTGACAAAATTTGGTTCTATCGAAATCATGCAAACATATAAAATCAATCTCTTCACTGACAGAATTTATTCTTTTTATATCATATCCAATCGTTCTTTCAGTCTGCACACTCCTCCTCACTGGCATTTCCATTGTTGAACAATCTCGCTTGGAATCACGTGCACACCTGTCGCGTTTTCATGAACCCTCTCTTGCCAACGCGTTACTCTTACCGCGTCCCCCGTCTCTTCAAAACAAAGAGACCGTGAAATTAAATTGACAATTAGGCAGCAGTGGTTTGCAGGAATCCAGCTTCTTCTTTTGGTTGATGTAATCCAGAAAAGCGTGAATTGAAGCCGTTTCTATCACTTTTTAATTGGGACCGGATAGTTGAGCTTAGCAATTAATATAATCTACACAAGATTGAAATTTTCACGATTCAACAGCTTGCCTAAGTATATTAGATGCAATCTTTTCTCTCTTTTTAATTGCACATCCGCGAAAAGGCAAACACCATATCCAAAGAGCTCTCTTACTTAGTTGCTTACCGGCAAAATTACCATCAAACATCACTCAACCATCATGACATCCCAAGACTTTCAAGTTGATGATGCCCTCATCGCAAAAGTCACCACATATGTCAAGGAGTACATGTCCAACTACGACGCATCTCATGATTTCCACCACATCCAGCGTGTCCTTAACCTCGCCCACCACATTCAAACACTTACCCCATCAACCCGCCGTTCCCTTGTCACTCTCTCCGCTCTTCTCCACGATGTCGGTGACAAGAAGTACCTCGCCCCGGGCCAGGACGCTTCACGCATGGTCGCCGACGTTCTCATCTCATTTGGCGCATCTACAGCCCTCGCAGATACCGTGCAGGCCATCTGTCTCGGCGTCAGCTACTCAACCGAGGTGAAGAACCCGGCCAAGACTCGGGAGCTCATAGCGCAGTATCCTGAGCTCGCAGTTGTGCAGGATGCGGATCGTCTAGATGCCATCGGGGCGGTGGGTATTGGAAGAGCGTTTGCTTTCGGAGGTGCCAAGGGACGGACGTTGGAGAACACAATGGAACATTTTGATGAAAAGTTGCTGCTGATTGAGGGTATGATGAAGACGGATGAGGGCAGGAGGATGGCGAGTGAGAGGACGAAGCGATTAAGGCTGATGAAGGAGTGGTGGGTAGAGGAGACAACTACATCTTGAGGAATAGAAGACTGATGAATCAGTCTCTGGATCAATTCAATCCAATGTAATGTTGGATGATGAACGATGGAGTGCTTGAACCCATTGATAGATTACGATGGATTAGGATGCATGTAGCGCCGGGGCAAGATGAGTCAGATCGGGCTCGATGGCGACATTAAATCTGACAGTTTCAGACCTTCTGGATTTATCATTACATGCCAAGTCTCTGATGCAAGGGCGCGAATCCCGGTGTGACTCTTCCCAGGGTTATCTAGCAGAATTTACAGACATTTGATCTATAAACCGATCCAAAAGCTCCATCATAAAAGCAGGGGGGTTCGTCAAGGATGAAATCCTCCAAACGCAACCAAAAATTTACAATGTTCCAGAAGAAATGCTCCCAAGAAAAGCAAGCACATGACTGAGAGATGCAATGCAAATTAATCATCAACTCAACACAGCATGTCTGACCTTTGTGGAACCTCCCCCTCATGTACGATTAACCAACCGGGTTTGATCTTTGCCATGATAGGGGTCCTTTTGAGAACCTCTAAGGGCCAGGGGCGGAAGGCCTTTGGCTGACAGGAAATTCGTAATAAGCAAGGAGGGGAGTCAGCAAATAGAGTGGCTTTCATTCTTTGAGGAGCTGAATAGATAAATGCAGCTTTGTCGGGATATTTTATTCCAAATCCTCGTTGTCATTCATCTGTTTTTTCTTTCTCCACGGCGGGTTGTTCAGTGCCATCACCAACACATTGTGACAGTGATACATATAAGCGGTCCAACGGATATTCCGTCACCAGCTTTCCACATAACCAACACGGAACGTAATACACAAAGGGCAAAATCCAAACAGTGATTAGTACCAATAATGGACAATCTTCCGTCAGAAATCGTTATTCAAATTCTGGGACACTTACCCACCACCTCCATCAGAAACGCCCGTCTCACATCACGCACCTTCAACGCCCTCCTCGCCAAACGCACATTTTCCACCCTCGTGTCTTTTCTCGACGCCTCCATCGCCCAAGAGACACTAGTCTCTACAGCAAGAAACCCAGAAACCCGTCGTCGCAGGCCATCGATTTGGTCGCCCAGCTGCAGTGTTCCCAAAGGCCTACCCATAGACGAAGCCTTTCTCATGGCCCTTTGGGTCGGTCTGCGGGGAAATTCATGGGTTTGGGAAGGAGATGAGGGCTTGAGTGTTGAGAAGTGGCAGACCAATATTGGAGAGGGCAGTTTATCGGAAGATGTGTTGAGACAGACCATGTTTCGGTATGCTTTGTACTTGAGTTATGTCTGTGAGAGTGATGGACCTCACCAGCTGGTGACGAATGCATTGTGTAAGGCATGGTGTAAGTGATTATGAGCGACGGATGTGCTGTTGGGCATAGCAAGGAGTATTGGAATTTTCTGTATTTTCATGACAAAATCTCAAAGACCGTTTTAGTAAGATAAAACAAGACAGGAGAAAAAGAAAGGAATGATTACAAAGTCACTATGATGCGAAATGGCAGTGTTTTAATAATAAATATTAGAAAGATTAAACTAAAAATTGCGTCGATGAGACACCAACGCTTTATATCCCTGTATATATATAAAAAAGATACTTCATCGCTAACATGTCAAGTGTAGCGGTAAAAATCCCTAAACGCCAATCGCTGTCTTTGCAAAAACAAGTGTCGCTTCCATCGCATCATGTAAGGATCGTAAAATAGTGAGGGCGTGAAGAGTAAAATGGTATGGGTCGCATGATGATGGAGGTAAAAATGACCAAATGTCCTTAATAAAGGACACGGGGCAAGAAAGAGACGGTTTTGTATTTAAAGGAGGTAGGCCGCCGCAACACCGGCAATGGCGAGAAGGCCGGTGATGGAGTTTGTGGCAGCGCCGGCGGTGGGGATAACGGTCGGGACAACAGTGGGGCCGGACACTTCATGCTTCTCCGAGACGGTGTCGGGCTCACTGACGGATTCGGTGCCGGAGTTGCCTTGGTGGTCACCCTCTTGTTGGCTGCCGCCCTCGTGACCCTTTTCACCGTCATCACCCTTTCCACCGTGTCCAGTAGAGGTGCCGTTGCCGTGAACATGAGGAGCACCGGAGGGACTGGGATGGAAGGTGGTATGGCTGGGCTGGTAGAGAGCAGTGGTGTTGTGAGAGCCCTCGTAGGGGACGGTGTAAGTGATGGTCTTGGTCACGCTCTCTCCCGGTGCAGTAGGGTGAGGGTAGACATAAGTAGCAGTCTTGGTGATGCAGTCCTGAGGGTTTGTGGGATGAGGCTCATAGGTGTGTCCGGGCTCTGTTGGGTTGGGCTTGCCGGGTACGTAGACCTTGGTGGTGACATCAGGCTTGACAGGCTCGATGGTCGTGGTGACGTTGGCGGGATGTGTGTAGATGGTGGTGAAGTGGGCGTTGGCAACAGCCGCAGCTGCGAGAAGAGCGATGCTAGAGACCTTCATGTTTTTTTTGGTATGGCTTGGTGGTGTTGGTGTTGGTGTTGATTGGGTAGTATAGTGTGAGGCTATTGTTATAGGTGGTGATGGTTTGTACTTGGTGTTGTCGTTGGTTTGTGTGAATACTCTTTGTTAATGGCTAACGAAAGTATGTCTAAGCAGACGAGGCCTATCTTTGAACGAAAGACGATGGTACTGATAGAATAATAAAGTAGGGGAATTATCTCAGCGTGGGACGAGAGTGTCTATCTTATATCTTTTTCCCCCCCCCGTCGTCATCAACCTGATGGATGCCTTGCTCCGGCGTAAGCAACTTCTAAGTGACTCAAGCGAATTGGTCATTTCCCAATGAACCCACCCAAGAGGATTAGGCAATCAAGAGAATGTAGACTAAACAAGCGGCCGACCGAGCGAAATTTCGGCAGGGCTGATAATGCAAATGCAAAATGCACCTGGCTTATGGGGTGGGCTGTAAGAATGGCGATATCGTGGTTTGCCTGCTCACTAAGACACTAACACGAGGTGTGGGCTGTCAAAAAAAAGATACAGGACACCAAGACCCTGGTTCATCGTATTTTACCTACCCACCCAGTGGCCCTGCGCCCACTCAGCGAGTCCGAGAGCCTCCCACCACCACCAAAAGGGGGAAGAGACTTGACCATCGTGACTGGGTCTTGTTATCTTGCTTCATTCACTTTGACAACAACACGGACTTGTGTTTTCTTCCCCCTCTCCTCTCCCTCTTACACTTAGGTCCAGACCTCACATCATATGCAAGCTGTATGTACAGTACAGAGAAGTGACTGTATCTAGAGATCCCCGGCGAAGCTTGTCTTCAATATCTCACACCCCTCCCCACGGAAATTTTTTTTAGTTGGGGTTGCGTGGATACGGCGAAAATTACGACAGGCTCCCTCTGATAAGAATAAAAAAGTATGAACAAGGAGCTGGTAAGATGCCGAAATTAGCGAGAGATTCGAAGCCATGGGTGTGTAGGAAGCAATATTTCGTGGTTCGGATGTGGCTATGGCTGGGCTAAGATCTCATCAACAATCGATTCATGATGCCGGTGCCCGTTAAACGCCGTAAAACGCGAGGACCGGTATACAATTACAGTAAGAAACAGAGACAGCAGACGTCAGTGAGGTGAGGCGTGTCAACCCAGCTCTGACGTTTCCGCCACAGTAAGGCTTGTGCCTATTCTTGGGAACAAACCTCAAAGGCTTACCTAGATCAAGCCTTAGCGGGAAGAGAACCCTTCGAAGAAGCATCCAGTCATAGCGGCTCCTTGGATGCCGGGGTCGCCGTCGGGTGTGGCGATGCGAGGAATCAATCAGCCACAACGTTTGTCCGGCGTTATTCGACCGAGACACGAGATCTAAAGATGGTGATATTTTGCTATAATCGGCGGAGATGTGTAAATTTAGGCTCAGGTCCCCGGATTTACTTGAATGTACGATGAGAGAATTAAGTGGAAAGTTCCCGAAGAACGTGCAATAGGTGAATGACTCCAAAGGCCCGATGATCTACTCCTATGTCATGGACAAGGCTCCAGGTTTTTGGTTTGGTAACTCTTGAGCCCCAGTATAGTATCCCTAAATAGATGCCGAGTGACCGGTTGCCCACTGAGATACGAGGAATTACCTGCCATCTACCATGGTTCTAGAGTCACGTTACCGGAGCTTTCCAGTTTATCGTTTTCGTGATGATGGAATTGTCTTCAGTTGTGATCTAATTTGGCGTATTTCCCTTTTTACGTTGCCATTGCTCCGTATTCGATGTCATCGCGTGAGATCTTGGATACTTTGCTGACTAGATCGCTGACGGGGATGACAAGAAGGACACGTGAGTTGAGTGCATGGAAGAATACAGGATCTTGCAGTTTTTCTTGGAGAAAACTGGAGATTTCGATGGTATGGGGGAGTTTGTTAACTGAAAGGGCAACTCCGAAGTAACGTTGCTTGTCTACGGTAGCCTTGGGCAGACATTTCATGAGTCAATGCTGAGCCACAGGATGAACGAGGCCAATTATTCGTATTGTAATAAAAATAAAAATATAAAATATAAAATATAAAGGACCAGAACTTGATCGTTTTTGGGATCGTGGATATGGCACCATACAAACGGTAAGCATTACAATCCTGCATCTTGGTTGGTATTCTGCTTGCTCTTATCTTTACAGAGAGTCACATCTGCCAGAACCTGGTTAATACTAGTAGTTGAAAGTGCAGATTCGAACAAACATGACACCATCGTGAGCGGCACAGACAGTATAGCTAAGGCTTACTACTCGACAGAGAGCCCACTCCTCATAACCGCACCCCGAGGATGAAGAAACAAAGAAACAAAAAGAGGACAGGCATGGGGTTCACGTCGTATTGTGAGATCTAGAACATGGCTTATTGATTGCTTATCACTGGGAACTCATCCTTAATGGGAGGGTTGAGCGATTTAAAAGCATGACAGTTTGACAGAACTTGCATGAAAGACCCTTGCTTATGCCATGTCTCTGTCACTCTTTTTCTCTCTCTCTTCCTTCCGCCATTTCGTTCAAATCTGACATTAATTACCAGACAGGCCGCGGTAGGCGGTCGACTGGGTGACTGAAGTTATCATGAAGTCTGTCGAGGGATCATCGCAAATAAAGACAAATGAAATTAGAGGTAATTAAAGTTGAGATGACGGTTCTTGTTAGCCGAGACTTGGGAATTATTCCACATCTATTGCGTAGTAAACTACCAGGGGTGGCCTAGAGTATAGAGTATAGAGTCATATTACGTACTATTAGATCAGTGCTTGTTATCCCTTTCGCATACTGATCTATGATCTCGGTGTCGAGGCCACTCAAAGATGCCGGACAAATCTGGCGGCGCTCTCTGGAAGCCAGCGTCCTTAGATATAATTTCCTTACTAAAGACAGCTTCTACAGAGCGTTTGCGTCAGACGAGGAAAACACATCTTGACAGAACACAGGCATCCTTGATTGTATCGAGTTGTAACGAACAAACGACAAGAATGGCCGACAATCGAGTATGCAGAACCCGAAACGCAGTAAGCCTTTGTGTCTCGCAAATGTCACATCGACGCTTGTCAATGTGATACTGCAGCGCAAATCGAGAGCCTCGTGGCGTTGATGTTTCAAGATGTCACAGATTTGGAGCAACATAGAAGAAGAAGAAGATGACGAGGACGATGAACAGCCGTCGAACAATCCTGATCGGGAATTACATGCTAACGTGAACAAGCAGCAGCAGCAGCTCTCCGAACTGGTCCGTTTCGAGTGGCTTGCTGCAGGCTCTTTGTGATCCAGCTCGTAATTGCTGTGGGAAAAAAGGAAAAGGGTGGTCAAAAATGGTGAGGGATGTCGAGCAAAGATCTGTGAATGGTCTGTCCAAGACAACCTACTTGGTCGGCGTGCAGATGCCCCGGGGCAGTTGCGGTTTCGGTAGGGTGCACTCTTTTCGCGTTCTAGTCCCTTAATGGAGATTCCTTGCCATGAAGAATGCGCTTCTAATGCACTCGTTCCATACCGTAACTTATCAGAAATTGAAGAGGTTGGGATATGAGTGAGATATTGGCAGTAATTACAGGGCTAATGATTGATGATAAGTGACGTGGAGGGGAACGAGAAAAGAGAAGTCGAGAGTCTAATGATGATCGTGCATATTTATCTATTGACAGAAGAAATAAAAGAAGGAAAAGAAGAAAATAAAGATCCAGGGTATATCGCCAGCAGTGCAGTGCAACATCTTGTCTTTGCGACACCGAGAAGCGGGGTCTTTGCTCGGCGCATCTTGCTGGCCTCTTGGAATTCATCCGTGGATGGATAACGAAGGTTAAAGGGAAGAATTAGAGGGAGGAAGAATGGAAAGCTAGAAGCCTACAAAGGGCTGGACTTATCCAATCATGGACCTTCCCAGACTTGATGTCTCTTCCGCACTAAGATTTAGTCCAGTGTCCGTCACGCTAAGTATGGACAGTGCCGTCTACAATGGATGGTTGTCTCCCCCACCATCATGTTTAAGTGGTCAGTTTCTTCGTAGTCCATCCATCTCGAACTGCCCAATGTCTCACTGTACGACGCGGATGCCCTGAACTCAGAGTGGCCCGAAATGATGACGGCTGATTGTAGATTCTGGGTGATGGAAAGATAGAGTCAATTATCCAATAGCTGCGCTTCATTCGGCACCATCCCACAACTTTTTCGAATCGGGACAATGGGGAGGGACGGAAGATGCCCCCTCGCTCGAGGAAAAAGAGTCCCTTGCTTTGTCTTGGTTGGGTTGGATCTATGGTGTCACATACATACAGTATAGTACTGCACACTTTTACTTGCTACTGCATGATGATAGCTGACGCACACCTACCACTACCAACACGTACTGTACGTGTGTGCTTTAACTTAGGTATGCGGTTCATCCAAGACAATGTCCCTCGTCCTCGTCGGCTAATCGCACACAAAAGCGAATAACATATCCTATTGTCTTTCCTTCTTTCGAAACGCCCTAGGGACGCTGTAACAGGGAATCAATCCCAGTTATATCACAGTTGATATGCTTTAGTTCCAATGTGAGCCATCGTATTCTGCACATTGCATTAGTTTATTTCCTCTCTCTCCCCCCCAATGTCTATTTTATCAATCCGAAACGAAGTCTTTGTGTAGGAATTGGGTCCTGAATAATGGACCCCAATAGCTACCGACGTACTGTCTCGAGGTTGCGTCAGTGCCCGCCCATTGTACTGTACCACCTCGTCAATCCCCCCACTAAAGCACCTCGGCCTCAAGGACGTTTGACTGGTGACTGGCTGAGGTGCACTGCAAACAAACTCCACTGGGTCACTGCACACTGGGTACACGCATTGGCATTGGGTCGCTGCAAGCTTCCATCACGAAACATCACACTGACCTAGACGAAAAGGCCAACTAAGAAAGGACAAGAAAGGGTCCAGGTCCAGACTCTGCATTTCGTTTGCATGCTGGAAGTGGGCTGGCTTGGAATAGAACAATGACAATTTCCCATGTACCTAGGTAGTGGGAAACCCTCCCATTCTATTTCTTTCTCTGTCTTTTCCCTCCTTCTTCGATTGTCCTAAAGCCGCCGTCCCATATCACCCTCCCACGTTAATTAACACTTTACCGTTGGGTTTTGGGAACTGGTAGGTAACTAACTAGTAAGTAGGCAGATACCTACTGTAACTCCTCACCTTGCCCCCCTCCCCTTCACCATTAGCGTTTCTGGTTTCCTGCTAGGGTCCCATCGCTCTTTCCCACTTGCTTTTCTGGGCTACACAACCTCCACTTCGTCCGTCATCATTCTGCGAATCCAACTTTGGTTCCTCTCTCTTGTCATCTCATCTTACCACCTCTCTCGCTCTCGCTCACTCCCTCTTCACACCACGTATCCCTCTTGTATTGATGCTATTTTTTTTCTCTCGAATAAACAAACCTTCCAAGTCGTCCTTATCGACGTTTGCATCGGTCGCATGCCTTTTGGCGCACCGTCGATTCTGACTATGCAGTTCACACCATATTCGATACCCGCTGCAACATCTTAATTGACACCAGTTGATACCGACCAAGACTTGGTTCACGTCACTGACCTCTTCACCTTCTGGTCGTGATTTTTGTGTTGTCGCGGAATCGTACTCTTCATTTTCTCGAATGTATCAAATTGTCAATCAGATGAGTTGATCGCGACTTTTGTGCCGTCATCGATATTCGCGTCAATATACCGAGCGTCGTCGCCCTGGGATACCCTTACCATGCGAACGACCCTCTTCATTTCAAAATTTTCCCTGTCTTTGCGCAACGTTTAACCCGACTGTTCCTGTTTCTCTTAAATGATCATGAGTGTGCTTGGGGCTTCGCACGCCATCTCTCCTTCAGCAATGATGGCAGCCCCCATCGAATACCCTCATAGCCCGTCGGTCGCGGCCGGCATTGTTGCTAATCGACAATTCAAAAAACACAAAGTTCTTCCTCGACCTCACCACGAGCAATTATCCGATCCTCCTATTGCGGTTTCTCATACCTATCCATCAGACCATGCCTTGGTCATTGACACGACTCGTTCTGCGGACAGCGGCCCTCAGCCCTCGAGTCCGCGAACCCTAAAACATCAACCGCGAAGAATAGGAAGTGGTCCTGATTTACCGCCTACGCCTCCCAGACACTCGCGTAGATCATCCGAGAACTCGTCTGGTTTATCATCAAGCCCGATTGTTACCAGTAATGTTTTTCAGACCCCACGCATAACCCAGTCGCGACCGCCCTCGACGCCTCCCAATCAGAAAAGCCCGCCTACGCCTGACGTGACACCGCCCCAGCCTGGGAGCCGCCCCAAAATGCTTCGACTTAATTATAGCGACCGCGCACCGTCAGCAACGACAGTTGCTGGCTCACAGGGTTCTTTTAAGACGGCGCGAGAGGAGCCCATCTCGTCCGAAGATGAAGGTATTTCGGCCATGTCGAAGAAGCCCCAGTCCGCCACTACGCAAGTACCTGAGCCGAACGGCCGTGTACCTAAACTTGAGGCTCTAGGCCTAGCTCTCGCGAACTTGCCGCCGCCGTCAGAGGGAAGCGCTACATCTCAGTCTGGTCCAGAATACGGCAATTATGGGAGTGATTTGGGCTCCGTCAGCGAGGTTGAGCAGGAATGGGATCATAACTTGCAAAGGTTGGTTACAGTCAAGAAACGACCCCAGCCCTTGGAGCTGCCACGGTCAAATAGCCAGAAGCCTGCCGTGGTCGAGCCTTATATGGTCACGCCCACGCAGGCGGCAAGGGCTGTGAGACAATTGCCTCTGCACCACAGGGTTGAGACTCTCTCGTCTGCAAGGGGTCCCCCAGACCGTGGGAACACTCCTTCTGCTCCCTCTAGCACGGGAACCCTGATTAGCTCAGATCCACGACGAACATCCATGGCTTCGACAAAGTCAACCATGTCGACTGTCGTGGGCGCTATTCTTGTGGAAGCTCCGCCACAGCGGCAGAGAACATTAAGACACGTGCGAAAACATACTGCACTCAGAGCACCTGTAGCTGCATCCTCGAGCTCAGCAGCTAGTTCTCTAAAGTCGAATAGTGTATCGGTGGACCGCCACGCACGTAATCGAACAGAGGCCAAGGTGCACGACGACCAAGCTTCAGGCATATCGCACAATTCTGCTTCTAGTGGAAGGGCTAGACGAGAAGTCTGGAAAGCTGGTGGTATCCCAGTAGTCGTGGTTCCTGATCGACGGTCCTCACATCAATCAAAAAACAGTAGGGAGCCTTCACTAAGATCTCACTCGAGTCGCCATTCAAGCAAGACCACAACGAGTATTGGAACTCCACCAATTGCTAGGCCAGCGCGCGAGAATGAAACGCCACCAATCACGCGTCAATCTCGAGGCCGTTCTCAGTCTGTGTCTGATGGGTCAGACCAGAGGACGATGGACTTTCCGCCCGTTGTCCCCGCCCGTTCATCGTCACTCTCGGCTCCCACAAGTCGTAACACTTCCAGGGCAAACTCGTTGACCTCAGACAGCATCAAGTTGCATAACGCCCTTCAGGAAACGATTGCCAAGAAGTCTCTTGAAAAAGCAACGATGCCACTGGATGTCTCTCCGGACGGCACAGCTGCGCAACGCACTATGTCTTTGGATTCGGATGTGAACGGAGCTCGTCGCAGACTCAGCTCTGAGCGTCATGACGACTTGCTGTTTGCGAAAGGATATGGATCACAAAACACCCCGTTCTCATTGGCCTCCATTGAAACGAATGGAACCAACCCGGTAGTCTCGGAGGCTTTAGCAGTGCAGATGTATCCTCACCAGAACTCTTCCTTGCTGATGGTCAATCACTCGACCAAGGTATCGGAGTCATCCGACAGTAGTCAGAGTAATGACGAGGTCCTTGAAGTGCCATTGCCAACTGACTCAACCAACGATGCCCCCACGACACCGCCTCAACCTCGTTTCTCCCTCGAAGATGTTGATTCTCCGTTGCGGAACCCACGAGAACCCCCCGAACCCCCGAGTCACCCGCCGATCATCAACTTTATCCCTGCGACACCTTCGGGAATGACTCCGGCGCATGAAAAGCTGGTGCAGATGGGCAACTACTTTGAGGCTGTGGGAGAGAAGCCCGCACGTCGACCGTCGATGGTACGTCGAGCGTTCAGCCGAACCCGTCGACACTCGGTCGACTTCACTTCCTCGGCACCAAGTCGCCCAGGTTTCCTCACTCGCACGTTGTCTTTGACTCGTACGGGCCGTGTTCCAGATCCGAGTAAGGCTATGGGGAACTTCGAACGGGAGCCCGCGTACCCCAGTCCCGAAGATAGCCCTGTAGAGGAGGATAAACTTCATCCTTTCTGGAGGCCCCAGTGGTCCGGTGATGATTCTGACGAGTATGACAGCGAGGACGAGTATGATGGTGTTCGTTTCCCTGACGAGCCCGTGGGTAACAGATACCGATACCCACCGGCGAGTCATAGGTCGCAGGGTCCCCAGAGAAGCTTCAGCGCGAGAATGAAGCGCACCTTTGCCATTCTGCCACCCCGTGAGGAGAGTTATTACACCTCTTATGACTGGCATGGTCCCGAACGTCGCACCATTGGACGGAGCCCTAGCGGAAACCTTCGAGTGATGCGACATCGATCCAGCAATCGGTCTCTGAACCGAAGATACGATGATGACGAAGGGCCTCATGTCGTCTCGGATGGCGAGGGCAAGAAATCTTTTTGGCGTGGTAACAGTTCGATGAGGCGAAGCAGCAAAGAGAGACGAAGACTTTCACTGGGTAGCAGACTGGACGAGCTTCAAAATTTCCCTCGCAGGTTCAGCGAGAAAAGGCGAGAAAAGCGGACGCGAGAGCTGCGTCAGAAGATCAGTGGTCCCCGCGAGGTTCGGGACGGTGTTGGAGATGTCATTCGGTCGAGCACGGCCCGTGATCACTATCAACATCAAAACCAGATCTAAAAAGAATGGTGGAGGCATGAAAAGAGACAGAGCTATACTGGCGTCCTGAATATGTTTGGTCGCAAGCGAAGAAGAGGGGTGATGGAGGTTCATGATTATGATGGCTTTATAGGGCTTTATGATTCGGATGATTTACGCATGATGACCTGTAACTGAACGAACTATGAATTGGTTTCTGTTGGTTTCATGGAATTGGGCAACAATTCGTGGGACCTGGCGCTCAATGTTTTTTTTTTTTTTTTTTTGTGTGGAAGAAATAAGTCTTGCTGGGACACTGCAATGCTGTTATACTACTTTGTTATAGGACAGAGTATGACAATGTACTCTATATATATAGCGGCAAGGTCAATGTTTTAAGTCATGAAGCACTTTGTCTTGAATCCCTCTTCCCTACGCAGCTTAGTCTCTGACTCGATGTCGACTATTCCCTGTTATTGTACAAACACGTCAGCTATTACCAGCGAGCCTGCCCCTGAGAGCATTGGTTTATTCACATGAAGAGATAGAAAAAAAGTAGAATCGCCATTTACAATGGGCTTCAATGTTTGAATTGGTTGCCAACATAGTATCTTGAAAGAATAAATCAAGTATATTTTTCCCAAACGCCTAGTTCGCCTTCGATGCTCCATTTACCACCACCCTGTTCCCCTCGCCTCCCGTCTCTTCACAAAATACTCATCGCCTGTCCTGACCAGGAGCAAAGCCCGGTGGGGGAGGACCGCCAGGCGGGAAGCCCTGACCTGGTGGAGGCATGTTGGGGAACGAAGGTGCACCAGCTGCTGAGGGCATTCCGGGGGCGCCAGGAGCACCCGGAGGTGGGAAGGGAAGACCGCCGGGTGGAGGGAAAGGAAGGCCGTTTAGGGGCATGGGTGGCATGCCGTTGGGCCCAGGAGGGAAGGGAGGCATAGGAGGCATGCCGCGGCCAGCACCGGGGGGAGCTGTTGTATTGTTAGCACACATCGTTCTACGGAAAGAGATCGCGGTTGTACGTACGAGGCAGACCCTGGGGGAACTGTCCCGGAGGCGCGCCTGGCATTCCGGGGAACGGAGGCGGGACACCACCAGGGAAGCCGAAAGGCGCCGGAGGGAACCCTTGGCCGGGTTGGTTATGAGGAAGCATGGGGTTCGCGTGGGCTTGGCCTTCGGCGGCGTAGGAGGAAGTGATGGAATCGATTACCGATTGAGCCTTTTCATGACCGATTTCTGTTGCATCGCCATAACTGTTAGTCCTGTTTGTTTGCGACAAAGCTGGGAACAGGTGAGCTGTATGAAGGAGACGTACGCTGGTAGTAATCCACGACGTTTCGGAGATGGTTTCGACCGCTGTTGTGAGCTTTGCGCACGCTCATGGAGTCGTGCGTGAGGTAGACATCGCAATAATCACCTGGTTTAATGTGAGATTAGCTATGGATTTCCTCTCGTGGGAGGGTGGGAGTCGCGATAATTGGGAAGACGTACAGAAGACTAAGAGAAGTTAGCGGCGTGATCTTGACTTGAAGTTTTGACGGGATTTACTTACACTTGGGCATGTTGGCGACGATACTCTGAGGATGTGGTTTCGAGATGAACAATGGTGATGGATTTCAATCATACATGCATGATTTGATCCTTTCAAAGACTCGGGCGCGAAATGTCTAGAAAGGTAACAAGGCTGGGACCCACACGTGATAGTGGCGGCGAGGCCAGGTGGAAAAGTCACATGTGATTGGTTCACGGCTAGACAGCCTATTCCCCCTGTTCTTGTGGGGCCCAGCGCAACTGGGACACCTTTCAGTTTAGGAATACGGAGCCCCTTGTCGTCAAGTTATCTAGCTGTTCTGTTAGGGATGCTTTTGAGTGTCTACGTAGCCTCCTAACTTGCACATACACACACCACGTCCTTGTCCCTTTTCCTCGACGATAACGAAGCCCGGTTGATCGATTGATTGATCGACGACAAGCAAACCGAACGGGGGGCCGGAATCGATATTTTATTCACGATCAAATCTCACATTGTCTCGCAATCATGGCGGTCCAGAGCTCATTGCTGCGGTACATCTGCAGCGTCTTGCTGCTCGTCAGCGCTGTGAGCGCCCTCAAGTTCGACCTTATCGCCAACGCCGAGAACTCCAAGAAGGAGCGATGTATCCGTAACTTTGTCGGAAAGGATACTCTGGTGGTGGTGACGGCTACCGTCGATGGTTACAAGGGCGATGGTATGCAGGTGAACATGCATGTAAGTTGCGACATGATCCGTGGGAGGCACTGGGAGACGGGTCGGTTAGCTGACATGACTTCTCGTTTTAGATTCGCGATGCTGTCGGTAACGAGTACGGTCGACCCAGAGATGTTGTTGGAGAGTCAAGAACTGTCTTTACATCTCATGCCGATGCCGCATTCGATGTGTGTTTTGAGAACATCTTCACTACCAGTACGTAACAAATCATGCAAGCCGTTAAGTTCCTCAACTAATATAGCCTTTCTCAGACAAGCGTATCAACAACAACAACCGTCACGTTGAGCTCGACATCGACGTCGGCGCCGACGCCAAGGATTGGTCCGCCATTCAGGCTACCGAGAAGCTCAAGCCCGTCGAGGCCGAGCTCCGCCGTATCGAGGAAATCACCAGCGAGATCGTCCAGGAGATGGAGTACCTCCGCTCCCGTGAGCAGAAGCTCCGAGACACCAACGAGAGCACAAACAACCGTGTCAAGTGGTTCGGTATCGCTACCACGTGGATTCTTGTCGGTCTCTGGGTCTGGCAGATCATGTACCTCCGTGCATACTTCCGCTCAAAGCATTTGATCTAGAGCGGTTGTTGGGATTAACGCGCGTTATATGTGTTTGTGTGTATACATGGATGAAGATCGTGTGAGGCAAGGATTACATAGGCTGCATTGCCAATTGAACAAAGACATTCTGGTTCGTCTATGAGATATCCTTGCAGCTATACGGTGTCTGGTGTAGTTGACATGCATGCCCGTGGGATATACGAAAAAATGCTGGGAATCAATGTCATGTACATGACTGGCCTGGGAAAAGGGAAGATAGAGCTTCTCGATGTGGGAGAGAGCTCTTTGATGAGTTTCTTGTAACAAAAGTCATGATGTGCGATAATAAAAAAATTATATTATTTGGGTAAAGGTGGTTATGAATTGAGCTCTGGCATTCATTCATTCATTCATGATGTTTGTACAGAGTAGTCGTACATGGTCTATTTAACATCTTGGCAACTACTAACCCAAAGGTCTTTCGCGGCGCCTGCTCCTTCCTCCTTGTTTACCTCGAAGAAATGTGGCTGGTGCGGCGGGTTAGCTCTCCAACAGCCAGACGTTGAACGATAAGTGTCAACAGCGCTGTACAAGCTGTGGCTGAAATGTGACTCAAAGCGATAAGGTACTTGCCCCTCCACACTATCAACCAACCCCGCGATACCTACCTAAACACAAAGGATATCCAACCTTCATCCAGTAAAGCACCCGAAAAAAGACACAAGAGGTTGATACTATGGCGGATCTTAACCCCCCAAAGACGGCTGTCCAGGACCAGGATATCAACCCTTGGTCTGTTGAGGGTGCGCAGAACGAGAATGGAGAGGTTGCGTCCATTGACTACGATGCTATTTGCCAGTAAGGTTGCCCTTTTGGCTCTAAGAACAGACCAGAAAGGAACACAGGCAACTAACCAATTATTAGAAAATGGAACACCTCCATCATTGACAAGGAACTCCTCGAGCGCTTCGAGAGAGTTACCGGCAAGAAACCTCACCGCTGGCTCCGACGCGGCCTATTCTTCAGCCATCGCGACTTCGACAAGATTCTGACAAAGTACGAGCACGGCGAACCATTCTTCCTCTACACCGGCCGCGGTCCCAGCACTGGAAGTCTCCATCTCGGTCACACCATCCCCCTCGAGTTCACCAAGTGGCTGCAGGATGTCTTCGACGTGCCTCTGGTTTTCATGTTGACGGACGACGAAAAGGCGCTGTTCAAGGAGAGCCTGACGTTTGAGGATACGCTGTCGTACGCCATGGAGAATGCTCGAGACATTATTGCGCTCGGCTACGATGTCAAGAAGACTTTCATCTACAGTGATCTCAAGTACTTGGGCGGCCACTTCCTCACAAACGCCTGGGAGTTTTCCAAGTTGGTCACTTTCAACCAGGTTAGAGGCGCTTTCGGTTTCAACGAGAGGTAAGCGGTTTCTGTATACGCCCTGAGTTGTGAGCCCTTACTTACCGCTGTTCAGTTCCAACGTCGGCAAGATCTTCTTCCCTTCAGTCCAGTGCGTTGCGGCTTTCGCCACGTCGTATCCCGAAATCTGGTCTGATGAGCCAGCGACTGAGCGTACCAAGGAGCTCGCCAAGATTCAGTGTCTGATTCCCATGGGTATCGATCAGGATCCCTACTTCCGTCTTGTGCGGGACAACGCTCACCGCATGCGATTCCCTTCCCCCAAGCCTGCGTTGATTCACTCCAAGTTCCTTACGGCGCTGCAGGGTGCTGGTGGTAAGATGTCATCGTCAAACCCCAACTCTGCCATCTTCATGACGGATAGTGCCAAGCAGATCAAGGTGTGTATTCTTCGTTAAAAGTTTTGCTGGTAGCCGAAATTGACAAGTGGTGTAATACAGAACAAGATCAACAAGCATGCCTTCAGTGGTGGCCAGGTCAACGTCGAGGAGCACCGCAGGCTGGGAGGAAACCCTGATATCGATGTCTCATATATCTACCTGACGTACTTTGAGGACGACGATGCCAAGCTCGAGAAGATCTACAACGACTACAAGAGCGGCGAACTCCTGACTGGCGAGCTGAAGAAGATGGCCATCGAGGCTCTGCAACCTTTTGTGGAGAGCTTCCAAGAGAGAAGGAAATTGGTTACTGACGAGGTCCTCGAGTCTTTCATGAAGCCTCGAAAGCTAGAATGGGCAGGCAACCCCAGCCCTGTGCCCAAGACCGAGGAGCAGCTGAAGCAGGAAGAGAAGGAAGCTAAGAAGGAGGCTAAGAAGGAGGCCAAGAAGGGAGGAAAGAAGGAGAAGAAGACGGAGGCGAAGCCAGAGCAAAAGAGTGAAGAGTTGCCTGTCAGACCGGCTGAGACAGAGTCTTGAGTCTTGAACATGGTGGTTGTCGCTGCTGTTAGTGTTGTTCAAGCTCTAGACGAGATACCCCTTTGACGATGTAAGAAGTAAAAAAAAGTTCAAAAAGGGGCGAAAAGAAGAGATGCCATGAATAAAATATAAGCATACTGTAGAATTATCTTTTTTCTTTTCTTTTCTTTTCTTTTCTTTTCTTATTTATATAAGTGTTATATCGATGACTAGCCATGACTTGTACTTATTAACATCGGGAAATCATGGATGTTTCCCCAGATCCCGGATCCACCCACACTAAGCTTCCCTTGTCCATGGCCCTCGGCTTTTCAACATCTCTAACGTCAACCATCTCAATTCAACCTTTTGCCACTTGCATCTAACAACTTAAGTCTGTTTTCTCTCTTCTTTCTTTTTTCAAACATCCAAGAAATCTATAACTCCCTCGTGGACATTCTTTAACTCCTATCATATCTTCAAAATATGGCCTCTCTCTTCCGAACGTTGCGACCCGTCGCCGCAAGACGCAGCATCATCGCTCTGCCTCTTCGATCTCTCTCCACGACGACAGCCCGAAAGGCAGATGATATCCCCGAGTTGGGCGTTGGTGAACTACAGGGTGCCAAGTTCAAGATTGAGCCTTTGCGACGAGTTGGCGAGGACGACGCTACCAAGAGAGCTCGTCTTGTCTGTACGTTGTTGATTTCCTCGTGAAATCCTCATCCTGCCTTGATAAGCAGTCACTAACTCTTTACGCTACAACAGATCAATGCCGTAAGCGTGGCACTCTCGAATCGGATCTCCTCCTCTCCACTTTCGCAGCCGCCCACCTCCCCACGCTATCCCGTCCCCTCCTCGACCAGTTCGACCTCCTCCTCGACGAGAACGACTGGGACTTGTACTACTGGGCGACGCAGAAGGAGGAGCTCTCCAACACGAACCCCTCCAAGCTGGAAGACGTCAAGCCTGCGAGCGACGAGCTGGCTCGACACCCGCCCACGGGAGAGTGGGCGCAGACGGTTGGAAACTTCAAGCCTGCGTATAGACCCGTTCCCGCGCGATGGAGGGACAGTGAGATTCTCGACTTGTTGAGGGCGCATGTTAGAAGCAGGAGCGTGGATGGTGATGTTGGTACAGGCATGGCTTTCATGCCTCCTCTTCCTCAGTGAGGTGGGGGTTCGTTCATTGTACCAACAGAACTTTAAGACGGGTTTGTGGGGAAGGACCTTTTTTGTATAATTCCCAATCATCATATATCATTATTCCAAAGCCATAGAGCTTAGAAGTAGTTAGAGGTTAAGGGAGAAGCCACACGATATGATGGCATTGTAAGATGCAATAGGACAAAGATACGAATGAAAGAATCAGTTAGAAACATGACATCGTCAGAGTGAGGCATCCCTCTCATTACCGGAAAATTCCTATCTAACTCCATTCAACCAAAAAGAAAAACAAGCAAAACCACATCTTCACCATGACGCACCACATGAAAAGCCCAAGCACATAAAAACCCTCCCCCAACACGAACAAAGAGCCCAACGCCCGGGTATACCAGTTTCTCGCAAGAAAGAACCAACAAAAACGTTCAGCGTGAAAGAAGAGGAAGCGGGAGGAAAAAAGCAAGCCTGGGACGGGAGCCCGGGGGAAAAGGGTGACTGAATAATATCTCATCTCATCGTTAAAAGAAACGTAAAGGGTGAAAAATCATAGGCTAAAAGAACAAACCAGAGCCCAACGTTTCTTTCGGTTTTTGTCTTTTTTTGTCTTCTTTTTTCTTTTTTTTTTTTCTTTTGCTTGGAATTATCCAGCTTTATCCACCTCCTTCGGGCAAGATGTTGCTCAGACTCCTCAATACTTCCATCAACGGCATCTCCTTGGTTCCCGCCCGAGCCTTCTCCCTTTCCTCCCGTTGTCGCAAAAGCGTTGCACTTTCGCCGAGGACCTTATCGGCTTCCTTATCTGCGACTAGGACGCGTTGCTCAAGCTTGTGAATGTTGTCTGCGAGCTGATCGATCTGAAACTCGAGCGATGACTGGATATCGCTGAGCTTGGACTCAGTGGCCAGTCGTATCGCGTCAAAGGATGCTGTCTCATCGGCGAGGAAGCCCCTGATCTTGCCTTCTTCTGGGTCCAACAGATCAAAATCTGGCAAAATGATGGGGCCTGTTTCTTCTTTGGAAAAGATAGATGGTGGTTCTGGGAGTGGTTTTCGTATTGCCTGCCATGCTTTCTTTTCATCCTGCAATCTGTTCCATGTCAGTATGAGCACCGTCTCAACGATATATGTATGTTTCCGTCCAAGACTCACCTCTTGATATTCGCCTCTAGCTGAGCCATCTTCTGATCGAGCTCTAAATTTCGAGGATTTGGCACCAACACTACCTTTGCTCTGGGTACATCCTCATCTCTGCTGAACCAGTCTGAAAAGTCGGATCGAGCAGTAAAATCTTTGAGGATTTGGTCTTGAATCGCACGGGCTTTCACAGAGTTAGCTGACAGGACATCGAGCGTCGGCTTCGGTTTTGATAACTTACCACCCAGGATAGCATTAGAATTAGGGGTTCCGTGTCGAGGCTTTTCTGCGAGCGCACGCTCACCACACCACGATAAAAGCTGCTTCATCCGTCTTGGTTCTGTGAGTCCGTCGGCTTCGATATGTTTGTAAAAGTCTGAAGGGTCCACCTCACGATGCGGTATAGCCGTCTGACCGCTTTCGATTAATGAACTGGCTCTTCGCCCACGCATGCCCAAGCTACTCCGTCTATTGGTGTTGCCCTTCTTTCTCATTTCCTTATTTCGATTTATGACAGGCGTGTCGCTCATTGGCAGCGCAATCGTTGCTGACTGTACAGATTCATTTCGCGGTGGTGATTCCACCCACTTCCGAAGTGGACGCGCCGGGCGAGATGGTGATTTCGGGCGCGGCTTTTCCTCGCGAGATGCGCCATTTGTCTTTGGGGCCTCATGTTCGACCTCTGCCTCCACCTGGCCAGCGTGGGCGGTTCCTCTTGTCGGTTTCCTGGCTGATTTTCGAGGTGGTTCCTCGTTTGACGCGTCTACACTCGCCTTCCGTCTTGTCGACTTTCTGGTTGTCGGTTTTGCGGCTGTTGTGCTCACTTCCACCATATCTACCACCGGGGCATCCTCCACCGTGTTTCCATTAGGTGCTGCGTTTTTAGCGGCGCGTGTCTTTGTGGTTCCACGCCCTCGTCCTGGTTTTTTTGCTGGTGCAGGTTCTGGTAGAGGTTCCTCCTCAATCACCTCCTCTGCAGCTGGCTTGCTCGTCTTTACTCGTTTTGACTTTCGCACAAACTGAAAATCGTCGTCACGTTCGAAATCGGCCACAGCTATCATCTTGTCAGCGCGCAAATCCCCACAGCGAGCCTTGTATTTTGAACCTACCAGCCAGGCGCTTGCTCGTCCTTCGCTCCGTCTGATTACCCATACTAATTACTTGAAGCGGGCGCCTAGTCGTCACCAGAGTAGTCATGAGTGGCGCATTCAAAAAAAACCCCTTGAGAATCCGGGTGTTCGCGGGGAGGTGGGATGTTTGTTTGGGTCCGAGGCTCGAGACCAAAAATCGCTGGATTAAAGCTGGAGTCGCGTTGGTGGGCAGGGAGCGCGTCGCGTGTTTTTCGACAGGCCGCAGGTGGCGTATAGAGGAGCTTAAATAATTCTGCTGGCCTAGGTTGATGCAATTCGTGATGTCTCAAGGCCGCGGCGGGTTTGGTGATGGTGGTTTGCGGGTCGCGATGTGGTTGTGGTGGACGAGGCGCATTGTCTTGTTTACATGAGTGAGTGACGATTGAATCAGTATTATGCGCTAAGCCCTTTTTAGAGCAACACCATAACTGCCCCCACCTCAACTCCATCCTGCACTTCGTTCCCAGTTTATCAATGTTTTTGATTACATAAACATTCAGCCGCAACACCAAGCAATAAGTGACATGATCAGAATATGAGATCCTGATGCTTTGGCAGTATCAAAGAAGATTAGTCGTTGCGAAAACACGACATGAGCGCCTAGCCATGATGGCATCCACCATAACATATCGAATGGGGATTTCAGACAGACTAACACTCCCAATCACAAGTCAATGAGGCAACATACATCACCAGATCCAATATCAGACCTCGATCGAAACTCATGCACAGATGTACATCACTATTACAGACTCAACTCAACTCAGCTCACCCGTCACATCTTAAACTAGTAACAATCATAGCATTGCATAAACTATCATTTACCGTGTAGCTCCTTGTTGCCTAAGTTACGTCCAAATAATATTCCTAACAACCCAGTACAGTCGTCCCCAGGAATCCATGTTCCTTTAAAAACGCCCCCCAGGCTAAAAGCAATCCCGCCTGGCCAAACACCTTTTGATGTGCGTTCCGTGTACTTTGCCCCAAACTTACGTACAAACCAAGATGACAGAGCGTCGTCCCTGGTTGCCTCGTCCAGCCCAAATCTCTCCCCCACCATGCATTGGCTGCGACGGCGACGACCACGGCGACATTCCCTTTGAGAAGGTCGTGGACTCATCTACAAGAAATTTGTCCACTAAACGTGAACCCCAGACACCGTTCCCCGTCCGGCTGATTCACTCATCGTGAATTGTTGTACAGGCCTTAAAATTCGAACCCAAGAGAAATCAACTTGGAATGCCCCGATCTCGACAAGCAACAAGACCCAGAGCTCCATCTGTATATATGTGTGTAAAATTACCAGAGACCTATCTGTCTCATTGTTGAGGGAAAAACAAGTTTTCCCCAAAGAGGGGATCAACCCTGAAAATGGATGGATTTTGCATCATGCCCGACTCTTTTGAACCTTCACCGAGATTCAGGCTGGGCTGCGGAGACATCCCGTTCTATGAGAAACGCCGCTGAACACCTTGACCAGCCATGACTTGCTGGTTAGGCATGGGAGCTGCCATGCCGTAAGGGTTCATCTGGGGGTTATAAGGCTCAACCACCTGGGACATGAAGGCACCATGAAGGCCTTGCTGCTGTGTTACGGGACAGTCCTTGTGAGCAAGAAGGAGTGTCTTGAGGTTGACAACCTCCTCCCTTAGCTGGGTGATTTGCGAAGTCAAGGCATCGTTCTCGGTGCTAAACATCTCAACCTTGGTCTGGAGATTAGCCAGCCACTGCTTCTTTCGCTGACGACATTTGAGAGCGGCAACACTGGGAGCGATGGGTTAGTGCATGACGAACAAGATCATCGGGTGAATAATACATACCGGTTGCGCTCGAGGAAGTTCTTTCGCTTCTCCTCATCCGTCATCTTGGTTTTTGTGCCATTCTCTTCATGCTTATAGTCTTCCTCATCGGAATATTCATCACCGTTTACCGAGACAGCCTGCGTCTTGGACTTCTTGTTGGGAGGTGCCTTTGCGGGTGCTTCGTCCGCCTTCCTTCGGCCATTCGTGGCGGGAGGATTTCTCTTACCCTTACCGCGAGTGTTTGGCTTGGCGTGCTCGCTGTCCTCGGAGCCATTGCTGCCCTCGCTGACTCCACGAATAGAGCCGACTGATCCACCGTTGACACTCGACATTTGTGGCGATGTGTTCATGCTGCGGGGGTTGGCAGGGGCGGGATGAGCGTGGCTAGGGGCAGCCGATGAAACGGCAAATTGATTGGTGTTTTGAGCGCCGTTGCGACCCTGGGCGAGCATGAAGAGGCCGTTAGCAGCGTCGTTGTCGTGAGGGTCGAATGGACCCGACTTGGGCTCGGTTTTGGCGGTAATGGTGCCGTTGGGGATATCCTGAGGCTGAGAGGTAACTGATGTAGGGGGTTGAACAGCGCCAGAAGTCTGGGTTTGTGACCGTGCGGGATTGTTCTGATCCCGCTTTGAAGCAGCACTGATGGCAGTACGGTGAAAGTCGAGCGTGCTTGGTGTAGCTCCGCCGCTTGCAAGTTGATTAAAGAGAGCCTGGGAGTTGGGACTGGGGGCAGGGAACATAGAACCACTGCCACCCGGTGTTAGGCCCGTTCGCAGAGACGACTCGTTTGGAGTTGGGAAACCACCTCGAAGATGGTGAGTGTCACCGAAGTAATCGTTGGCTGGTCCAGAAAGCATTGCCGGACTGAGGGGGCCTGTTCTCAAGGATCCTCCTCCCCAATTGAATGGCGTGGCGTTGCTGCCGGGCAAGAGCGATGATGGAGATGTTAACGAAGCGACGGAAGGTAGCTTGGTACCTCCTGGTGTTTCGGGAGCACCCCCGAAGGACTGCTCAAAGGGATTGGGCTCCAGACTGAGAGATCCTCCGACTTGCGCCGCGAAGAAATCGGGCGTGTCGTTTCCTTGTTGGTGTTGTTGCTGCTGTTGTTGACCGGGTCGAGGGGGAGGCGCGAGCGGTTTGGTAACAGGCTCGGCATTGGACGCAGCCTCTGGTTTCACAGGCGGGTCGTCTGCCTTTGGTTCGGTCACGATCAGGACGTCTGGGGGAGGACTGATGTCAGTAGGACGAACTTTGATGTTGATGGAAGTCGAGGACAAGGGCGACGATGACGATGACGGTGGAGGTGAATGTGAAGGTTGATGGACGGGAAGGGAAGGCGATGACGAAGGAGGACGACTTGACAGATGGGAGGTGGAAGAAGAAGATTGATGACGACAGTGCGTCATGGCAGTAAAAGGTGAACAAGGCAGGTGGGAATGCTACGCAATAGCGACAAGGAAGAGAAAAGTAACGAGAAGGTTGAGGACAAGGACAAGGTGAGGAGAGGAGAGGAAGAAGGGGAGAAAAGAGGAAGAAATGGTAGAGGAGAGGATAGGGACTCACCCGTACGTGGAGGAGACTTGTTGGAAGACTTGGGGGACTTCGACTCAGGTCGCGCAGAAGCATCGTTCGCTGAAGTCCCCATGATGACGATGATGTATTATATTTTGGGGCGAAGCGGCAAGGTTAATCGAAGCCAGAGTCAGGAGTGTGGGGTGTGGGTGGTAGCAAGAGTAAGGAGGTTTAGATAGTGAGTGGTGGTGGTGGTGGTAGTAGAGAACAGAGAGAATTGAAGGAGCGAGTGGTGATGGAAAAAGACAAAAAACTCAAAATGAGGTCAGAGGCGAGGACGAAGAGGGAAAGAAGGAAGAAAAAAAAAGTAAGGGCAGCACGCAGTTACAACTGCGAGGATGCTAATAGGACAAGACAAGCCTTACGGAGACGGGGGGCGAGTGCAGGAAACAAGTAACCACACAAGCCAGAGAAATGTGCTTGACTTTGACTCTCAAATCTGCCCTTTGTCCTTTCTCTTTTTCTCTTCCTTTTCCCGCGTTTTTGGGCTTGATTTCTTGATATCCTTCTGGCTGTATCTCTCGGCCTGGATCAAAGCGTATTCGCGATAATGGGGCTTTGACTCGACCCAACTCGACGATCGAGCGCCGTTACAATACCAGAATACGGCGCTGACACACACACACAACACACAGATCGTTATTCGCAACGCGACTCAACAGAGACGCTGAAGAAAAGAAATCGAAGAAAATAATAGTCAAAAACAAAAAGCAGTAGCCGTATGCGGCGGATTTGTTGCGGCTCTTGCCTACCAAAAATCGACAGGTGGTATTTGATCTGAGACGTCGCGAGAGAAAACCGACGATAAGGGCGTTTGGTTGCGGTATTGCGTCGATGGACGAAGAATTGTGAAAGGATCAGGATAGAAAAGACGTCAGAGATGACGTTGTAAGCAGCGGGAGACGGCGTAGAAAAAGAAGACGGCGGCGCTGGGCTCTTGGAAAGGTCTTGTATGGCCACCCGGAACAGACAAGGGGTGAAAACTGGGGACACTCTCCTTTGGGGAGTGGTACAATTTTTTTCTTCTCTTCCTGCTTGGGGTGATGGATGGACAGAGGAGGGGGGCCGCTAGAGAAGTCGCTGACAAAAACCCACAGGCCACTGACAACCGAGTTGGACGTTTACTATGCGCACTGTGGACGAGGATGGCATCGTCCGATTGTCTCCAAGCTCCGGTCCAACCAGAACCTTGTAAACCGTTTGGTGCCAGAGAAAGAGGTGAGAGCATGGTGCAAGGGCAGAGAGTTTTTGGTTAGAGGCTTGTGGGCTTGTAGCAGCGTATGGGACTTTGATGTTTTTCTTGGTGAGAGCCCTCGGAAAGATGAGGCCACCATTCCAGAGAAACGCACAGGCTTTTTGGATTTTGTTGAAAGGAGGAAAACAAGGAAAGTCGAGAATTGGAAACAAGCGCCAGGTGAAGAAGCGCCAGAGGGGTGGTGAAGTTCCAGAGGTTGTGTTTTGCACCAACGGGTTCACGTCGAACTCAAGCTCATCGCTCATCTGTTATGTATACACATGTGCCTGTGCATTACAGAACTGTACTGTCTGGAGGTTCAAAACGGCGGTACTGTATTTTCCACATGCTTAACATAATCAGTCATCGAGATCCATATCGATAACAGAAGAATTGGAACATTTTCTATCTTGCGTGTTTCCAAACGATATTGTCGATCAGTTGAACCACAGGTTGACATGTTTATTTTCGTTTGGCCCGACGACTTGGTTATTGACAACGCGTTGACCAATGGTACGGGAGTCGTTGTTCCTTTCCGGAGCTTTTCTCCTTCTTGTGTCGTTTACCTTCTTTCCTACACCTGTCATTACTATCTCATCGTCTGCTCACCGTCATTATTATCTCAATCATCATGCTTCATTTCCAAAGCCATCAATAATTTCTCCTTTGGTGCTCTCTTTTTGACCAAGGAAAATAAATGCCAAAAGGGGGATGAGGTTTATTAGAGAGAAAGCAAGAAAAGACAGCCCCAAGACACTGTGTGGAATTGTGTCTGTCCAGGTTTCGGTGCCCCACACCCCCTAAAGGAACGACAGATGGCTATTGTGTCCAATCATACAAGCTCGGAGGCAGTTCCCACTGTGAGGAAGAGTGGGCTCTGATAGCGTCATTCACGCCCCCCCCTTTGAATCAAAATACGCCGTCTCTCGTCGCGATGACGCAGACCCATCAAAGTCAACCTGGATCGTCTCTAAAGGCTTTTTTTTCCCTTTCTCCTTCGTGCTTCTCTCGTTGAGAAGAAAAACACCTCGGAACGAATTATCACCATGGATGCAAATGAATAACGGGTAAGAACCTCGGCATCTCTACATCACAGCTCAGATCACTCTTATTAGGGGACTACCAAATATACAGGTAGGTAGGTATTTGGTTGATTCTGCCTGTCAAAACTCGCCTCAACAACACATCATTTCAAAGCGTGATTCCTATTGCTAGTGTTTCATGTCGCGTTACTAATTATCCAAAATCCCCATTGGAGGAATCAAATCAAGAGAAAAGAGAAGAAGAAAAGCCAATATTCGTTCTAATTGGGTACTCTACAAGTCAGCCAATGCGACTTTGTCCTTCCCTCTGATCTATGGTACTATACTGTACAGCACTGTAACCATGTCAGGTTGTTCTAGTACGAATCAAGACGTTGTAGTGAAGGATCCGCAACACCCCTTTTAATTGCACAGTATGATATGCTCGTCAAGTTTGTTCTCTGAGAGCGCGGTTGAGGATGCAAGCCCCTTTCTTCCCTTTCCCCCTGTGTATGCAGTGTTCACCGACTCTAATGAGAACGTGTTTGGCTTGACTTTTTTTTTGTTGTGCTCCTTTTGAGATTGACAGGCCGGTGAAAAAAAGATGTGAGGAAAGGTCGTGTAAACTCCCCGATGGAAGCATGCAATCTCTCCAAGTCGGGAGATTAACCCCTCTTGTGGGTGGCGATTTTGATCACGAATTGCACCCTACACGTATCAACTGCACAAGAGGACGTGTCCAAGTCAAGTCCAGTCCAGGCGACCGGGTTTGGGTGTTTTTTTTTTTTTTTTTGTTATGGGACCAGCTTAGAAATGCCATCTTCTTACAAATCCAAATTCGAGATGCAACCTATCCCCGTCTCGAAAGCGCGCTAAACACAACAAAGACAAGCAAGCTGCTGAACTCGGGGGATGTTTGACGATCTTGTTATTAGATCTTTCCGAGTGGTCTGTTTTTGGGAGATAGATTAACAGGATCGTGGGGAATATTGAATATTGATAAAGACCGCGTGTAGTAGTTGCGCGTGCGCGCTTGTGGTCAAGGTTTGCGCCAACTTTGATATCAGATCTAGGCCATGTTTAACATACTGACATCTCGTTGATACATTGATTATATGAGCCCATATCAATGTCAATGTTTGATCTACATTCTTCTCCATAGCAGCAACTGATTTTGTCAACACAATTCCTAACATAAGTTAAGAAACTACCGTATATGCGCATATTACACGTATGAGCACACCCATGCACGGTGCCTTGAGACGCGCTTCATTATTTTGACACTGTGACGACACCCTCGGTCCATGATGCGGGGTGTCTTTGGTGAGTGAGCTTTTGGACGGACTCATTACTCGATCTGTCTAGGTGCAACCAATAGCGTGTAAGAATACTTACCGCCATCATCAAAGTCATCAAATCAAGTCTCATATCACCACTCATCAATATCATAAATCAACATCAAATACTCGATCGATGCCATTTGTATTCGCTTCTAATCGTATTCTATCCGAACTGTCAACTTATTTCATGGTTACACATGCCTTGGTATACTCAGATTCACTTCATATACACCGATGATTTAAGCCATGATAGTTGACAACATCTCAACCTCTCATCTCTCAACGTCGAACTTGATCATCAATCCACTCAGTTGCCAGCGCATACACGCAATTAAAGTGAGTTACCAGACAGCGCCAGCCGTATTTTCGCCAGCGTCACCAGTGTCGAGTTTCCAGTCACCACCAGAAGCGGGTTCGACTGGAGCCTGATTCTCCCAGTCATCACCGCCAGCGGTGTTGACAGTGTCGTTACCGGCAAGGCCGTCGCCATTGTCGAATTGCTCCTCAACAGGAGGCTGCTTGCATCTGACCTTGGTGTGGCCGAACTCCTGGCAGTTGCTGCACTGGACCTTGCTCCCTGGTATCATGTTAGCAATGACTGAATGGACTACCTAATGACTACAAGCACTCACAATCCCTGGGCTCAGGGCATTCCTTGGAGAAGTGTCCAGTCTTCTCACAGTTACGGCAGGTGACATTGTCCATGTTGCGAGGCTTCTCACAATCACGGGCCATGTGTCCTTCGTCACCACAGTTTCGACAAGCTCGGCCCCCGCCCTGAGGACAGTCCCTCGAGAAGTGGCCCACTAAGGTCGTCAGTGGTATACTAGACTTCATGAACTTCATACTGACTTTCGTTGCACTTGCGGCATTCAATGTTCGCCGGGTTGGGGGGTTCCTCGCATTCAGCGGCCTTGTGACCAGACTGACTAGAATCAAGTTAATATTCGTACTCAAGCGTATTGACCGTGTGTAGACAGTAATACTCACCCACAGTTCTTGCAGGCGAACTTGTCCACGCGGGGCTCGGGACCTGAGCAATTAGCGGTAGTTGAGAAAAAGGAGTACTGGGCTCTTACAATCGCGAATTCGGTGGCCATCGTTACCACAGTTGTTGCAGGTAATCTTGACAACCTCAGCGCGCTCAGCCTTTTCCTGGGTACAATACTTGGAGATGTGACCCAGCTCATTGCAGTTATTGCAAAGACTCAGGCCCTTGTTTTCGACGGTGCCGGCGTCATCAAGTCGAGACAGGATCTCCTCACGATCCTTGGGCCAACCCTCGACCTCACGGGGACGGTCAGGCTTTTCTGTGAAGCGATACGAGATGGTATACTTCTTTCCCATGTTCCCCTGGAGATCCATGTTGGTGAAGAGTTGAAGAAGGGGTCGCTCCACAGCGATGAACCAGAGGGGGATATTCTGGTCGATCAGGGCCTCCTGGATCTCACGGTAGGTGGCCTTCCCATCAACAGCCTTGACATACTCGTCCATAGCCTCCATGGCGTCGTCGACATCCCGCTCGGAAGCCGCCTGCTTGAGCTTGTCCCATGCTTGCTCAGGGGTGACAGTGGCGATGTGATCACGGTTGATCTTGCGAGCATTTCCACAGTCCTTGCGGGGGTGACCTTTCTTCAATCAGAAGATGGTTTTCAAAGTTTTCGTAGTTTGTGCCGAGCTTACCTTCTTCGCCGCAGTTCTCGCAGAGCATAGGAGGCTTGTCGGGTCAGTCTCTGACCATGTGGCCAGGCTGCTTGCAATATCGGCAAGTCATCTCCTCAGCGGTGGGACATTCGGCACGACGGTGTCTACATGGCGTTAGAGGGAATGATAGTTCAAGGTATACAGATGCAATGGAAGTTGTTTTACCCAGTCTCACCACAGCCGAAACATTTGTCGTTGCCGACATCGTGTTCGGTGGCTTCACCGCCGAAGTTGTCACTGCAGCTGGGTTAGTGAATCATGACATGCCAACTGGCTGTATAGGGAGAGGTGTATCATACTCTGCTCCATGATTGAAGTCGATGTTCTCCTTGTTGTATCCCGAATCCCCTCCGTTGGTCCGTTCACCAACATCCTGGGGAGTAGTGTTCCAGTCCGACATAACGTTCGATCGGCGAGGAGAGTGTACTAGGACGTGGTGAGCATTTCTCGCGTAGATAGAGAGATAGCTGCAATGAGAGCAAACAAGCACCATAGGTATAGGTAGGTGCTTTGAAAGTGAGAAGTCGAAATAGGATGATAAACCAAGACGAGGCTTACTTGAGAACGGAGAGAGATGAAAGCAAGGATGGAGAGAAGAAGAAGAAGAAGAAGAAACACAATGGTTGAGAGGTATTCGTTGGTGCACTTACCTTGTTTTGATCGATGTAGAGACGAGTATGGCAGTTGTGACCTCAAAGGCAACGGGACCAAAGGCTTGTTCAGTGGCAGAGTGAGAGATGGCGAAACAGAGAGCTTGTATGTTTCTATAATGTCGAGTGACTGCACTGAAGGAGAAGATGATCGCGAAGGGGGCGTGCTCAAGGTAGGTGCACGATCCTTTCGAAGATGATGCGGAAGAAAGGAAAAACAAGGAAAGTGGGAAGGAGGAAAACAAAAGAAGAAGGGGGCAAGAGCGCATGTAGTTGGTCGGTGAACCAAGATAGGGCTACCTCAGTAGCAGGTGCCTACGAGTAGGTACATCACTGGAAGTTAACAGGACAATGGCCTTAGGCTCTTGGTAGAGGTCAGTGTCATCACCGCCCCCTGAGTTTTATTTGCCTACTACCGCATACCTGCCAGTAGTTATTGCCCACTGAAGTCTTAGGTATGCTCTGATAAGATAGAAACGACTGATAAGTGTCAAAATAGAAGAGTGATCGTTTGACGAGTAGAGAAGATGTGGGACCTCCTTATGTGTGAAGTCCCGGGTTACTGAGGATTATATAACAACAATAACCATAACTGTGCGATTGTATATGCTATAGGACAGGTCCCATTGTCTAGCGATAGATGAATGAGGACTATCTGGCTATATATTGTCTTGTTAGGAAGCCTCTATGTGTTGTGAAATTCAAACAAAGGAGTCGCAGAGACTTCAACTAGGACAGAACTAGGTCAGGGATCGAGTGTCAACGGTTCGCAGTATATGCAGCAACTAATGAGTAGCAGCTAGTTCACTTGTTTAGATAATGAGATCTTTGATGTTTCCCAGCTTGTTGTTGTTTGCCCAAGTAACTTGTGTTTCGGCAACTCGTGTACAGTTAAGATTGTCAAGTTAATGGCTCCTAAGGAACAAGTCAACTGCAAGCTCCCTACATATGCTACTGGCAATTCAGCATATAACTTATTGCTTGGTTCATGTGCAAAAGGAATTCGGACTCCCACCTAACAACAACTGCCTCATACTTAGCCAAGTCACTATTCCATACCTTGCTCTACTTTGTCATAAGCAATTGAATGTTATATCGATAGGTTCGGGAACTTGGCATGTGCATACATGGATAAAACTGCCACTCCTTGATTCAGATACACAAACAAGCAGCCTGGCCTCGAAACCCATTGTTGTGATATCAAATCGTTTACTTCACTCCCTATACTCTATATCCTCTGTGGATAGAGCAAATATGATTCAAACAACCACAAACAACCACAAACAATATCTTGGTTCTCATCTATTACTACCACGCTTTCGAAGAACTGCACCAACTCACAGTCAAGTTTCTACAACCAATGCTGTCAACTCGAGTAACTAAACCATCCCAAAAACACACAGACCACGAAAAAGAATAATTATACACACCCTAGCAGTCAATGGCGTGGATTAAACGCGCATATCCCTGTGGAAATCCTTCCAAGCAAGCAACAAATCAACCAAATCACCGGGTAAGCAATAGTCATCGTATATATTCAGGGGACACCACCCCACAGAAACATATGCAGCTGTCAAAGCAGAGTGGCAGGAAAGCAAACTCGGACAGAGGAAGGGGGCTGATCCTTGAAACGTTGGCAGGGAAGAAGCAGACTAGGTACTCTTAGTCAAGTTAGAAAACCAACCCATGACATGAGAGTAATTGATCATGGACCAAAAGAAGAAAGAAAAATCGAGACAGTCAGTGTTGTGAGCCTATGGTCAAGCTGTGCAAGGTAATCCTATACAATCAACTATGCTAGGATTGGTTCGGCATATCCGCTTCTCTTACTGTATAGCACAGAACCACACCGAGGAAAACCCCTCATCCGACTCCCCCGAACAGGGGCAAGAAGAAAGAAGAAGAAAAGGGACAGTGCTTCTATTCTATTTTAACATCAACAGACGGTCGTATGGTTTGACAGGTGACATTTGACTCACGAGATATCACGAATATTTTACATCTCCGGAGAAACAAGCTTCAGAACAAGGGGGGCGTTGTCACAACGTTCAAGATAAACAAGCAACATTAGGCTAGAGAGACATTGGAGATAATCAAGCAACATCTGCATGCAACCGCATCAGCGAGTAAGAAGAAGCAGATAGTCATGCAGGGCGGTTATTATCTAACGTTACCTCGTCTTTTGTCATCATCTTTTCCCTTTTTCTTGAGTCCACTGTACCCTTATCGGTTGGGTTCCTTCTAACGGAGATCCTAAGCCACATGGGATCTCCGCAAACCTCCGCAGTCGGAACCAACGATGATAAGTTGGGCCAGAACCCATGGAAAGGGTACAGAGTAGAGGGGGTGGAATGGGGTCCCTGTCCGAGGAAAAAGCCCCGCGACCCAAGAAAATGTGAAAAAGGTCGTCATTCGATAAGTTACATTAACACTGTACCCCATACACGTCTAACGCATAGTCACACAGTGTGAAGCATGTATAAACACATGTCTTCTGTTTTGCTCCCCCACACCCCCCTCCATTGACTAATCCGATTTACACCAAACGTCAGAAAGTCAGGCCGATTAAAAACTTACCTCCCCGATTCAAAAAGAAAAAGCAGACAAATACATATTCCAACGACTTTGTCCCCATATCCTACGAGTTTACCATCCATTCATTGTTCCTTTTCTCGTTTGCTGCTGTTTTCTATACCAAATCGTCTCTTACAATGGCGCCCGCGACCATCACCATCGATTCTAGCGACGACTTTGTCTCGTCCACCTCGCCACCCAAGCGAACCCTCCTCCTAGCCCCTCCTTCTCTCGCTGCCAACTCCTCCGCTCTATCTTCTGTCGTGTCTGAATATGACCGCTCCGTTACCGATCTCCAAATGCTGGACCGTCTCTCAGCGGGACTGGTCCAGCTCCCGCCCTCTACCTACGACCTGATTCTCATTCTCGCCGACGCCTCTTCCGTTCTAAGCGAATCTCTTGCCCACATCAACCGCGCCGTCCTCGGTCCCGTCGCCGAAGCCCTCAAGCCTGCCGGTCGTCTACAGGCCCAGAACGGAAGCAACCTGGAGGAATCCACTCTATCCAAGGAAGCTGTTCTGGCAGGTTTGGTAGCCTCTCGGGGTGGATTTGAGAAGCCCGACTATGGTGACAATGAGGGTGCTGTGAGCCTCAAGTTTGGTCTCAAGAAGAAGCAGCAGAATGGATCTGTTCCCTTGTCAAATGGTGCTGTTTCTCTCAAAGCACCTCCCAAGCCTGCTGCTCCTGCAGCCCCTGCTGGTGTTGGCTTTATTGACCTGAGCGACGATCTTGACGACGACGATCTTATCGATGAGGATACCCTCATGACAGAGGAGGATCTCCTGCGTCCCATCAACATCCGTATGTTTACCTACAGATCCCACTTATACCAGAACATGAACTAACTGTCTCAGCTGCTGAATGCCAGCCCAAGGCCGGCAAGCGTCGCCGTGCATGCAAGGACTGCACTTGTGGTCTTGCCGAGCGTCTAGCCAAGGAAGATACCGACAAGCGAGCCGAAGCCGACAAGAAGCTCGAGAGCGTCAAGCTCGCCACTGATGACCTAGCCGAGGTCGACTTTACCGTCCAGGGCAAGGTTGGCTCATGTGGTAACTGCTCTCTTGGCGACGCTTTCCGTTGTGATGGCTGCCCTTACATCGGTCTCCCACCTTTCAAGCCAGGCGAGGAGGTCCGAATCCTCAACAATGATATCCAGCTGTAGAACACACAGCTCTCTTCAAAATGGACTTTCTTCAACGACACGGGGCGTGGCACAGCAGGCGTAACTTCTTTACATTCTCATTCATGGCTTATGGACCGGGGTTGAGCTTTACATCAATGGTGGGATTCGGAACAGGATATGATCAAACAACATGGACAGAGAGGACCGGCAAACACTTTACGGTCAAAAGATGCGCTCTACATGTTTATAGACTAGGCGTTACTGGAGCATCTGGGCAGGTATAGATGATTTCTGATGAGAAAAAAAAGATAAGACAATAATATTGACGCTATCTGCAAGATTTATATAAAAGAAAAACGCCTTACACCTCTACCAATGACCATTTCCCTCCTCTTACATGCCGTGTGTTGTCATCAAAGGCGAGAGCCCGGTAAATCCAGAAATTGATGCATGGATGCCTATATATATATATAGATCGAGCTCCATCTCAGCTAGGCATGCAGATATACATTGACAGCATACTAAGGGTCCGGTTCAGCGTACTTTGTGACGAACTTTTCATGCTTGACTTCACCACCGCTGTCGTAACGTCTAGGGAACCTTGAACTCGTGGCGGTCGTCGGGGTCTCGGCATGTAGGTCATCCAGCTCGTTCTCATCAAAGGCCGAGGCCTCCAAATCTCCAGGCTGGGACTTGCTGCGGTAGCCGTCATGGTTCATGGGCTCGTTGTGGGCCAGAGCATGGTAACGAGCGCTCTTGCGACGCTCACGCCAGATGAAGATGCCCCAGCCAATGACGGCAATGATGACAATGACGAGAACGACCTCTCCAGACTTTTGGTAGGCGGCCCACTTGGCTTCATCGAGCTGCTTCTGGTGCTCGGTGTCTGCGGATTGAGTGTGGTTCGTGGCGCCACCGACGGTCGTCTCGGGGCCCTTCTCGCCATCGATTCGGCTATCGGCAGGATCTCCGCCAATGTTGCTGATGTCGACATGCATGAAGCGGTCCAGCATGTCGCGAGAGGCACGAGGAAGATCGAAGGGAACCATGTGGGAAGAGTTGTAGAACAGGACGTAGGTCAGGTTTCGGGCCTCTTGCCAAAAACCCGCAGGCTCGTCCTCAAACGTCCAGTCGCGACGAGGGGCCCAGTTTCCAGGGGTGACTTCGAAGCCCTTGCCGCCGTTCCATTCCATCTTGCTGATCAAGGCCTCAGTACCAAGGTGGTTGCAGATAAGATCCCTATCACCAGAGAACAGCAGAACTGGAATTTGCTTCAAGATACCAGGCAGGAGATCAACAGAAGGCTTCGAATTCCTTGCGCTGAAGGCGGATCCAACAGCTCCGTTGCACTCCGACCACCCAACAGATTTCTTATCGCTGATGTGCAGAGCTTTCACAACATCCCTTCTTCGTAGGTAAGGTGTCACATCCTTCAGATCTGGGGGCCAGTTCATGCCGCAGCTAGGGTAGGAATCCCGCAGTCGGATATCGTACATGTTGATGCACGAGTCGGGACCATTGCCCTTCTTGGTGAGCCTCAAGATGGTTCCGAGAATATCCTCACACTCGCTGTAGTCCACGCGACCAGGGTCGCTGGAAGACATGCGCTCGCAAACGCGGAGTTTCTGCTTCAACTCCTGGTCCTCGTCGGAACCCTTAGTGATCAGCCCCTCTTCCAGAGCATATGAGATGTATGTCGGATACTGATCGCGGGGCGAGATCCATCCATTTCCAATGAGAATGCCCTTTAGACCCCAGGGATCGTTTGGCTTCTTCTTGTTACGGTCGAGGATGGCCTTTGAGATATGGGGGATATGTTGTCCGGCGTATGATTCACCAGCAATGTAAATCTAGGTCGAGTTAGTATAATGCAGAGTATCTAAGAAACAATGTGAAACACGTACGTCGTCGCGAGCGTAATGGGGAAAGAGAGCGAAGAACTTTTCGAGGAACTGAATAAACTGGTTGGCCATGTCGTCGAGCTCATGGACAAAACTGTCCGTGTCCACAAAACTGAAGCCAGTGCCAACAGGGTTGTCGACAAAGAGAAGGTTGGCAAATTCGTTCCATGAGCCATTGTTGAGAACCAAGTTGTCCTGGTCCTTGACTCTGTAGGGTCCAACTTCCATCATTGCGCCGTCCTCGGAACTGCAACCAGGGCCGCCATTTAGCCAAATGACGGTGCGCTGCTTATCGGCGACGTGCTGGCTTTCGAAGTGCCAGAAGAAGAGGTTTCCGTTGTGTTCAGGTGTGATCTCGATGTGGCTATATTCGACGAGGGTACCGTATCAGTAAGCGTGGTCGTGTTACGTTAGTTGAGAGCGCAACCTACCCAGCATGCATCTTGATATTGGGGCCACCTTCGGGAAGGCCTGGCAAGTTGGAGACATAATAATCGGCAGCTGCCAGCGTCGGAGTTTCAGAATCAGCGAGGGTCATCGCAGGCGACAAGGCCAGGAGTATCAAGGCTGGCCATCGCCGGAGGCTCGATAAGAGAGCCATCGCGAGAGCCTTGTTGTAACAAAGCTGGTTCCTCTATCGAAGCTATTCGTAAGCTTAAGCGAAGGTAAAGAGCAACGTCATGTGTAAGAATCGAGTCGAGTGCGTAGGGGGGGGACGCGACAGTTGACGGAGATTTTAAACCAACAAATCGAAAGTAAAGAAAGAAAGGACAGCAAGAGATGATGGCGAAAACCGTTGGAATGGACGAATGTTTAAAAAAGGAAAATCCCAGGCAAAGACGGAAAAGATGACAAGGAGAAAAAGCTCCAGGTCATGGGAACAAGCACAAGTTAAGTTTAAGCTGCCCTCCGTGTCCGGTTCCTTGTGCTTGTGCTTGTTGCTTAACTAAGGGAAGGTAAAGGAAGGATTCCTCATGGATGAGGTGGGAATGGATACGGTATGTAGTTGGTACTGTATGTAGGTAGGTACTGTATGGGAGATAAAAAAAGGAGAGGTGGCCGGAGTTAACTTGCACCCCCCCCCACTTTACAGTACAATTCGAGACCCCGGATTGCAGATGAGGATCTGATTGATGGACCCGGGCCTTTCAGTGGTTTACTTGCCCCATGTAAGGTAGTAAGGGACCTATCCGCCCCTAACTTTTAGTGGATAAATGCGCAATCCTTACATCCTCAGGTGCCGGTAGAACACGTACGCGGGCCTTTCTTGATTGGCCAAGGTGGCGAGGAGCCCCCTATTCAAGAGCACCTCTGACGCTATGGATTTTGTTCTGGCCGCGCTCATGGTTTCGGGTTGAGCATGATTTCCATGCAAAGGCGAGCCCTTGTTGAATAACAAATCTGGCCAGCCTAGTGAATAAAACGGTGGTCAATCATTCAACACAATGAGAACGGGTCTCAGCATGGCTTGTCCACGTTTTCTAACGCCTCTGATTACCTGTGGCGCCTTGTTTGCCATCTCGAAGTAGTTCTGAATAACGGTTATTGATGAGATAGTATGGGATCCGTGCGGTTTTCTGACGCCTCACTAAGCTAAGGATTGATAAAAAAATCCGCGTATCTTTTAGTGGAGGCCGTTTAATCATTTGCGTTGCTGGTGGATTGGTTGCTGTTACAAGAAAAGGGGAAGGGAAAGGGATTGCGTGTTCTTCTGTTCATGGTCAATCGTATAAGTATTGTAGGTAGGTAGGTACTGAAGTGGTTCTATCTGAAAAGCCCCCTAAGTATGGACGGTATCGAATTGTTGTATTGATCTACAATCTCTGTTGGTGGTTTTGGAGATGCAAGATTCACCAAGCTCAAAAAGTTAGCCCTTAGAATAGGTAGTAGGCCTAACCAATAGAAAGTTGAAACCCACATCATCTTTAACCTTGGAATTTTCTCAAAATATCATCAATACCTCAGGTACTTTATTGATCATAACCAACATCGACACAATCGAGGTGATTCTCACAGTTTATCCGCTTTTCAATTAAATCGAACCTCAAACCTAGCTCCAGTAAGCAAAGTTATTCAGTTGTCTTCATCCTCCACTAACAAAAATCCTTCAGCCACCCCTCATATCAAACAAAGAGAATCCCTGTCTCTTACTCACTCTCGATATGGCTGCCACAGGCAAAACGTTCATCGTCGAACATCTCGACCCAGAGCTAGGTCCATGGTCTGAGCTTGAATACCTTGCCATCGCCTCTGAATCCAAGGATGCCGGCAGTTCCTTTGTTCTGTCCAGTCTGCCAGCCGACTTCAAGGTCCCTGAGGGTCTGGCCAGTAACCCTGCTTTCACTGCTGAACGTCGTGGGGTCGAGGAGCTCTACGCTGATAATAAATCCCGTGTCTGTCTTCTTGATCCTGCTGCTGCTAAGGATCTGTCACCCGAAGATGGCGACACCTTTGATGCGTTTCTGTTTGGTGGTATTCTAGGCGATGATCCTCCACGAGGTATGTGTCACTGGAAATCTATCTACGATGGCTTGTGTTTGTTGATCAGGTGAATAGATCGTACTTCGGAGTTGAGAAAGAAGGGGTTTGAAGGACGACGTCTCGGACCTGTACAGATGACCACCGATACAGCAGTACGAGTAACACGCATCGTGGTTCAAGATAGAGGTGTGCCTCTACTGAAGCTACACAATATGTCCTCTTCCTTACTGACATAACCAGTACCCGTTGACAAGGTGCCCTACCTTGATTACCCCGAGCTCAAGTTTAACGAGCACGAGAGCACCGAGATGCCCTTCCGTTACGTCAAGGATGACGAGGGCAAACCCATTATGCCGAAGGTATCTTCCTCTTCTATGGCCCTAACCAGAACGATACTAATCCAGGAACAGGGAATGGTTGACCTGATTCGAAAGGATGCCGACAAATCGCTGGATGACATGTTTTGAGTTAGGAGAACAACTAACAAATAGCTAAATAAATTATATGACACAATCACTACGACCCATGCGGTAAAGAGATTGTGTTCCCTTCTTTGGGCCGGGGAAAACACGTAGAAATGGAACGGAAAGTCAAAAGTTCATAAGTCGAGGGGTTCATATCGAAGATGTCGAATTCCACTCAAATGTGACTGATCAGTATCGATGCTGGTTCAGAACAAGCCAGATTAAGTTATGCTGAGGAGAGTAATAATAGTCGGAATTGGGCTTGTTGGGCGCGCAAAGACATGATACCAAGGACACAAACATGTAATGCATTGCGTGATTATGATGGCCGTTGTTACATGAAGCAAACCATCCTTTGATGCCGGATTCGTGAAAGGATCATATGAGTTCAAGTATTCATGTAAGCAATTATGCATTTAACGCGACCATGAATACTTCTCACAATCCCTGACGTCTCTCTCATACTATGATACGACACACTCCACACACGACATTAACCAAATCATTTATTTGCTTTACGGTAGAAAGTTAAAAATAGTAGGATACCACACCATGATACACAGAAACTCATAATGCTCCGTTACGTATCAAGGCCCAGATTTCTCGGCATAAAATACTCATCATGGCGACCCCTATCTACAGCCGGCGCTGATCCAGCTTCAGAGCCACTACGGATTTTGTTTTGTGGCTCCGATGATTTCAGCTGTGCATCCCTCAAGGCGGTACATGAAGAACATGGTCGGAACAAGGGCCTGATAGAGTCTCTCGATGTCATGGTTCTTCCGCCTAAACGGACTGGCCGAGGATACAAAACTCTACGTCAAGGTGAGCTACAGCACAACTCAACGTATATCATCCGACTAACAAGCCATGCTTGTAGTTCCTTGTAAATCACTGGCTGAAGAGCTGGGCTTGGAGGTCCATCAACGAGAGACGTTTACGAAATGGGATGTAAGTCCGTCTCATGTTTCTCCGTCATGATTCTATATATACACATGAGACTGATGGCTCTGAAACTAGCTCCCCAATGCGACAAATCTTATAATAGCAGTCTCTTTCGGTCTGTTCGTACCCCCGAGGATACTCAGGTCGGCAAAGTACGGAGGTCTCAACGTTCATCCTTCATTATTACCTGAGTAAGTCGACTCTTGCCGTCTCCTCCAGAGTCTTCATGTCCTGACACTCTACAGCCTCCGTGGGCCTGCACCCATTCATCACGCTATTCTTCAAGGGCATCAGTACACAGGCGTATCACTGCAGACTTTGGACGACAAAGCTTTTGACCATGGAACAATACTATCACAGACACCTCAGCCTGGAGTACCCATCCCTCACGGCGCCACCGTTCAGGAACTTACACGCTTGCTGGCCCCTATTGGCGCGCAGATGCTTGTCCAAGGCCTGCGCGACGGTGTACACGTGCCGCCACATAAGGACGCAGGGTGGAAAGCAGAACACCTTGAGCAACAGCAGCTGATGCACGCCCCCAAGGTCACGAAAGCTGATGGGCAGGTAGACTGGAAGAAATGGTCTCCGGAAGAGGTGGTACGTCGGATGAGGGTCTTGGGGTCAGTGTGGACACGGGCTGTGAATGCCAAGGGTCAGGTAAAGCGACTCATTATCCAGGATGCAGAGACAATCCGCCGAGACACGATCGACGGACATGCCGTGTCATTTTTGGGAAACTCCGAGGGAGATGTTTCGTGTAGTAAGGAGGTTGTAGATCTCGGCGATGGGAGTTTGTTTATTCGTCTTGCTAAAAGTGAGGGAATCCGAGTGAAGCGGGTTAAAGAAGAGGGCAAACCTGATAGGGATGCGGCGGTGGTGTTTAAAGCGTTCGTCTCGTAGGGATGAATCTTGTATGACATGTAAGTTGATGATGTACGTTATATATGTCCGACGTATAGAATAGGAACGGGATTCCGATATACATTGATATTGTTTGCACTTCCAACGTACTCTTGACAATAAACAATAACAGTAGCAGAATTCGAGCTATACACTTCTGCCTGCCAATCTGTAAACAATATCTCCCATCAAGGGGATTACTCTTCGTGTCTCACGTCGGCTAGGATTCACTTGCGTCAGTATCACCGAAGTCCCCACCAAGTACATCGCGAGTTAGAAAGTCGTCTTCTGTGCTTTGAGGCTTAGTATGAGACAAGACTCATCTCGACCTTGACTCACTCCTGTGTCACGGTTAATTCTCCACGTGAGTTCAACCTCATACGAATTATTGAAACTCTGTAAGACGGGAGGTTGAAAAGAGCTTCAAGGAGGTCACTACGAGAGCAGTATCATAAACCAGCATGTTTGTGTGCTGATACAAAAGGATGACATTTCACTTCCATCTTGTTTTACTCCAACTCTTTGTTCTAAACACCTGTATTCTCATTTATCATCTTTATTCTACCATATTCCCCAAGAACCCTCCAGCAATGATCGTCCTCCTCTTCGCAACTCTCCTTCACACGGGATGTGTCACTGCCAAAGATATGCATTTTGGCACCGGCGGCTTCATCATCATCCCTATACGAACAGGTGTGTGGACGAACTCATCACGGACCTTTACCACGTCTGTTGTGTGCACTACTGTCGTCCACACCATCACCGAATGTCCGCCTACTATCGAGAAGTGTCCTTTCGGCTCCGTTACCACTGAGACGATTCCTTTGTACACGACTATATGTCCTGCGACAAACGATAAGGAGGTTTTGAAGACGAAGAGCGTTGATGTTATCACGACTTGTCCTGGACCGGCTTGCATTTCAACTGCCAAACCTACCGACGAACCGACAGATGGCCCAGGGTGTCAAGGATACGATTGTGACAAGGATACCGCAACAGCAACAGTCACGGACGCAATTACCGAGTTGCCATCGGCAACTTCTGTCTGCATAGGTCGACGCTGCCCCTCTTCCATCAGCTGGCCTACAGACCTCGAGACATTCCCTACCGTTGTTCCAACAGACAACTCATGCACCGGTAGTGGTTGTCCTGAACCTGTCGTCACAGCGGCTGCCGGGAAGATAGGCATCAGTCTGGTTGCTGTTATGGGAGCATTAGCTCTCCTGTTCTAGATGAGCTTCTGACTTTCTGTTCCCTAACTATATCAAGTTCCTCTCCCTTTCTCTTCTTTCTCGTTATCTTGTCTTTCTCAGATGCTGTATTAATGGAATTCGGTCATCTTGTAGGTGTTGTATAGGAGGCCTTTTATTTTGTGTCACGGAGTAATAACGAGGGTAACCCGGGCATGGTTTTCGTATGAGAGCAGAGATTTAAGGATTTTCACTTGTAACATAACTGGACGTCAGACATTAAATGTCTTGTGTAATAATTATTTACTCTTTTTTCTTTCATTCGCTTTGCTCTCTTGGGAACTCCTCTGTCATCCGTAGACCAGAGACCTTTATTCAGGGGTATCAATACTTTCTCTTCCGAACATCTCAGTTCTCTCAATTTTGTCTTAAAGTGGTGACAGTCTTGTACGAATCCATTCAGCCCACTTGCACAAATCCTCCATGTGTTCCAATACCTTTCCAAGGTCAGCTGATGTCAGTGTCTTGCCTTTATCCTCAGGCTTTGCATCGCGTTCCCGAGGGAGCACATTCTCATCCACCACTACCACGACACCATTCTCAATAATTTTGATCGTAATGTTAGCCGTTGAGTCATGGAATGGAAAGACGATTTGAAAAAGGGGGACTGGGTGAACCCAGAGGGTGACGTCCAAGTTGAGCTCCTCCTGGATGGGAGCTGGTTGGCTCTCGATGGCTGCTCCTGAACCTTTGTCGCCCATGAAATTCAATAAATCATCTTTTGCCGTCGTGGTTATCTTCACTGGAGGTGGAGTGCTAGCCCCTGGCTGCTGCGGCTGCGGCTGTACATTTTTGGTACCCGAACCGAAGCTGTTCTCAAGAAGCGTCGAGATGAATGCGTATTGTCGCAGTACAGGGAGCATGTCGATGAGTTGTCTAGGGTGAGAAAAGGGGAGGTCGGTGATCATCTGCGAGTAGATTGGCTTGTAGATGTAGAGAGTGTTTCTGTGAGATTTGGATGAGGGCGTCCTAGTTTTGTCGTAGACTTGCACATCACGCTGGCGCGATATGGTTCTAAGCTCACTAGGGTTCTGCGAGCTGCCAGGGGGGATGGGAAAGAATAGGCTGTCAAATGTGGGAGGATTGAATCCAAAGATGGCCGGGGCGCTCACGTTGGCGTACTGGTGTAGTCGCATCCAGTCATGCTGAGGTAGGATAATGGGAGGATCAAAGGTGACGGTGAACATGACCTCGGGAACCCTCGTCATGAGTTCTACTTGCAACATATCGACACCAGCATCCTTGCTTTCCTCAGAAGGTGGGAGAACGACATTCTCGGGCTCTTGCCAGTCGAGATTGGGGTTCTGAGGAGCCAGAGGATCCATAGAATCCAGCGGTTGCTCTGCCTTTACAACGTCCTTCGAGATCCAGTCCTCCGACACTCTTACGGGAACGTGTCCCAGACCCGCCGTAGATGCACAACCGATCAACAGGGACCAGATCTTCTCGTGATTCTCGATATATGATGCAAGCTTATTCCCGACTGAAGAGGTCAAGCGCCGCTCTTTCCAGTACTGTAGAGCTAATCCCACTCTGTCCCGTGAATGCATGACAGGGAATCCATGCCTTGTACACATGGCAGCGACAGATAATACGCTGTCTGGTTTTTCTTTCATTTCCGGCAATTCTCGCAGCTTGGACATGTCCCACCGGTAGAGTCTGTCGAGACTGACATAGATGCCAGCCAGGGCTTCGTGGCAGTCTAGCCCAGGAATAATGCTGAGTTTATCCAATGCGGCGAGTCGTTCAAGATTGACTGCGAATTTATCCAGAGTTTTGGTGAGAGGGCTTTGGTTCGGAAGCAGTTGCAGGTCCTTGAGCAGAATCTCGCTTGCTCGATCGACATGCTTGGTAACTGAAGCGGAGGATTCAGGGAACGCCAGCGAGATGCTTTCCACAATGTTGTTGTCCAGGACTATATCGATCTGGATCGCTGACCCAGCTATAATAAGTGTGCGTCGCTTTCGACCGTCGGGTGTTGTGGTGTCTTCGGGAAGGCAGTCCAGTCCTACACGTTGTGCTAAACGCTCCAACCCAGCTTCACTTACAAGGCCTCTCTTCTTCTACGCATGGTTAGCAACCTCTGTAGAATTTTTTGTTTTTTCCCCAGCTAACTTACGTTGAGGATATCAATGATTGACTCAAGTCGTTTTAACTTGTCATCCTCACTGGCCAGCGCATTCAGAGTGCCCAAATTTGGGACACCAACATTATCTAGGTTCATATCGAGGGAATTGCCAATGCCAAGCGCTCCCATGGCGGCAGCTGTGGAGGGACTGTCAAAGTTGAGGGCACCATGGGGAGGCTGGGCCATCAAAGAAGCAGCAGGAGACTTTTTGAACTGTTGAGGTGACGATCGTGGTCCTCTAGGAGAGAGTGCGGCGTGTGCAGGATTTGAGAAGGGTGTCGACACGGGAGGAGTCGCAGCAGCGAGCTGCGAAGGAGTACGGCCTTGCTGTTGAGAAGCAGCGTGCTTCATGGCTGTCGGTGTTGCCATAGTCGAAAAGATGAAGAGGAAGTCGATTGAGTATGTGAATGCGCGCAGTTCAGTGGTTCGGTGGAGGGGCGGATGAAAAGTAGGGAATTATTCCCTTAAGCAGCATGGGGTCTTAGGCGCATGCACTGCGTATGTTCTGGATAGCTCTAGTCGAGCGCATGCGATCGGAATTGGGTATAATATAGCGTTGGAGGATATAATGTAAACTGGTTTAGATGGTTGCTGAAACGTTGAAGTTGAAGTAGAAGTTGAAGGTAGAAAGTCAACAAACCGTCGTCAAACAATGAAGGTAGCTGCCGCCACATGGTGGCTCAAATGGCCGATCTGATCCAGGCAGCCAGGGGAATCAGCATTTAAGGCCTGTACTGTAGAGGGGTCCACCGAGTTTAACCGCCCGTTATCGCAAATAGCTTCAATCTTTATCAGTTCCAAATTGGATAACTATTTTACACTAGGTATGCTAAAGAGCAATCGAGGAATATCACTGTGCTACGCCATTACCCCCTATTACTCTGTTTACATCGAACTGGATTCCCCTCAAGATGTCCAAAGTTCCAATGCGCCGAGCTGCGCGCTCAATATCAATCACAGTATCGCCGCCTCCGATTACTATGGCGGAGCGGCGGTCCATCCTACGAGCACTCGAGATTCGTGGCTCGGTCGAGTTTTTTAGATCCATACCAGTAAGAGTTACCTTAGAAAGTCGATAGGAGCAATCGAAGCTGACCCCTGACTACCACAGAACCATGAATCGGCTTTCATGTCGTTGATGCGAGAACCGGACGTTGCCGCCCAACTCGTCCACGATAGTCCGTACAAGTTTGTTGTCGCATTACCGAACCAAAAGCGAAATCAGAACCAGAATCAGAACCAGAGTCAGAAGCGCCAGCCTTACAAACCGACTACAGACATAGAAAAGAGGGATGTCATTCAGGATCCAGCTCCCGTTGTAACATGGTTCGAGAGTATACGGAAAATGACACGATTTGTCGAATCAAAGGCCCAGACCGAGATGCCTGAGAAGGAATTTAAAATCTACGTTGATCCAGCACCCGAGTACAAGCATCGATCCAGCTCCGGCTCGGCACTGAACAGATCATGGCCGGACTTCTTCGACGACAGCGACACCTTCCTCTCGGCAACTTTGAAGCAATCAGTGCCTAGAACCCTGGCCGGACGGGGTCTGGCTCACTGGCAACCAGATCTGGGGAGCAAGTGGATGCCACCTTATGCCGATAGCAAGAAGACGGAGCGATTTCAGGTCCTTAGCTGGATACCAAGCAAAATGCCGGATCCTGAAAACAGAGCAAAGCGGTTCAAGAGCGCACGTGAGAGACCTTGGGTGAAGATGTGGAGCAGAGCAAAGAAGGGCGATGCAGAAAAGGAGGTGGATGTGTCGAGAAAGTCGGGAACGGCCGCGAAATACAGGACGATGCGAAAGTAAATTCTAGACTGAAGCAGAATCATGCCCTCACGCAAGCGCGCACACACACACACACATACACGCACATCCACAAGTCGTACGTCAGCTCATCGCACTTGAGAGACCAGTGACTACAGCAGGTACTGCTTTACAATATCACCACACCATGCTGTGAGCAAGGCACGAAGAGATGAAGAAGCACATGGCAGAAACTCTGACGACAGATGGCATGGCAGAGCAGGATGCCATTAGTGAGAAAGATCAAGATGAAACGAGCCCCCGGCGGGTTTTATTCTATGATGCAACGCCATTATACATAGTATGTTGTGTCTCGTCACTCTTGATTCTCATTCTCCCCTTACAGTGCTGTAGCATTTCTTGTTACTTTCCTGGAGAAGGTCTGCCAAGGGCCAGGGGGGTGACGTTGTCTTGGCTGAGGATGGGAGGGTATTATCCGGATGCAAGATGCCGGGAAATGCTGGCATAGTGCAATGCAGCTCTTTTTTTAACGCAGGGTCCTCAAGAGCGAGACGGGAAAAAGAAGGGAAAAAGCAGGACAAGAGTTGAATGAACATGGATTCAAGGCACAGACTATGCTGGCGAATATTCGGATGTGTTGTCACTGCAATGCCCCTGGAAATAAATCCCCCCTCCCGTCTTGATGACTACTCTGGGAAGTGCATCTTGATGCTGTCAGGGGAGTACAGTATCTTGCTTGATTCTTCCCGTCTCCATTGGGCTAAATCACTGGAGGAGATGGAGAAATGGAAGAGACACAACTGTGATAGAGAGCTGCAAGGGTTGATGGAGGCTTTGAATCAGGAAATTAGTGATCGACTCCACAGATCCCAGGTCCCAGGCTGTCTCTACCGCGAACAACTAAACACTATTCGACAAAGCCACACTCTCACTACGTCACCAGAAGCAATTCACCTGACGGGCTATTTCTAGTACGTACCACTAAAATCTACTGCAACAATACAACAGAACAAGTTCCCTCCCTGTTTTGTTCATGGCTTGGGATTGGCCATGGCTTCAATTCACACTTTTTTCTTCTTCTTCTTTTGGTTTCTCGTTGCCGAGCCAAGAAAACCTAACGAGTAATTAAAAAAAATGTGCCGACCTTTTCTTAGTGTGATACCATTTACAGCAAACAGTCAGTCAGTCACACATTCCCAAAAGAGTAGAAGAAGAAGGAGGAAAAATACAGGGGGGTCTCCTCCCAAAGAACAGGATCGGGGTCTCCTTGAGGCTATGACGTCCCAGCCAAGACTACGCTATTGTAGAGTGTTGCGCAATGATACCAACTAAGCCTCGATTTTTCTTGTAAGTGAAGGGCACTTCACGAAAAGCAAGCAAGTTATATAATACTTGATTCATTTCCCATACGAAAATTATTTCATCTCATCTCATCTCATCATCCATTAATCAATCATCTATTAATTACTTCAACTATCCTATCCCATCCTATCCTCCCCTCTCCAAAGAGCCTTGGGCAAACCAACCAATCCCTCTTGTTGCTTCCACATCTCCATAACCTCAACCGGTTCACTTATACATAATATACATAAACCCCTTGTCACTACACCTAAAGTAACAGAACAACATCACAATGGGCGTTGGTCGATTCATCCACCATTTCGGAGCTTTCCTGCTCTTTGCAGCCTCCATCCTTCTCCTTGTCGTCACCATCACGGCCCCCGTCGTGAACCACCTCTCCCTGCTCAAGGTTGAGGTTGAGAATGGCTCTGGACCAGAACTTCGTTTTGGAACGTTTGGATGGTGTATCATAAACGACGGTGCAAGGTTAGTTTACCCCTCGCCTTGTGTGTGAGAGATATGGAATACAACTTACTAACTGATCTTGTAGTGATGAATGCTCCAGCTCAAGAGTTGGCTACAACATCGCCAAAGTCATCGAGAGCGTCGACAGCACCTCCTTCTCTTCCTCTGCTGAGAACACTTCCAAGGCTCTCACCAATGTCATGGTCCTCCACCCCGTCGCCACGGGTCTCTGCTTCATCGCCTTCATCCTCGCCATCTTCGCTGGCCGTCTCGGCTCCCTCATGGCCTCCCTCCTATCTCTCCTTTCCTTTGTCGTTACAATCGTCGCTCTCGCCTGCGACTTTGCCGGACTCCAGATCATCCGACGTCGTGTCAACCGCGCCGACAACAACAGCACCGCTTCTTTTGGTCCCATCATCTGGCTCATGGTTGTTGCTGCTGCGCTGACTCTCTTGGCTACCGTCATTGTCTTCTTCACCTGCTGCGCTGGTCGTCGTCGCCGTCGTCATGAGGAGAAGAAGATGTCCTACGGATCCCCTTCCCGTTACTAAACGGGTCAACCACATCCTTCACATACTGAACTGAAGAAAGATTACTGCGGAGCATAATCAACTACCCCAAGGGTTCAATCACATTGAATCCATTCCTAACAAGTTTTTGTTTCTTATACATGTTGTATATATGATAATGATATCCCGACGGTAACACGTCAGAGTGTAAACGATAACGAATTTAATAAATACCATATAAACCAAAAATCTCAATCTCGTTCTCGTTCTCGTTCATTACCAGTGATACATGTAGAAGCGATGAGAAAACCACCTAATCAATCAACCTCGTAACATTAACTCCATCCCACAGGGGAAGCACAAACGTCTCTAGTCGTGGATTCGTAACACAGAGATCATTAAACTCCCTCACAGCAATAACATCCTTGCGTTGTCCTCCCAGAGGCTCTTTGTCTCCGAGCGCTGTGTCGTCAGCAACCAATCCAGACCGGAGGACATTGTCAGAAACGATAAGAGCGCCAGGACGAAGCAATCTACGAGAACTACCAGGTTGAGATCCGTCAAGAAGCTGCTTCAAGTATCCAGGGTAACCGGTTTTGTCTGCATCGATAAAGACGAGATCGTAAGGATCCTGTGGGTTGAGTTTGGGGAGTCTATCAAATCAGCCGCCATTAGCAATGTCTTTCGAGATGGTTTTGCTTTGCGTAGTCAAGAAAAGAAGGGAAACTCACGTCTCAGCCGCAGCTCCAACGATAATGTCAACGTTACTAACATCATTCGCCTTGAAAGCCTCTCTGGCAAGTTCGGCATATTCGGCGCTATACTCCAGACCCGTCACCAAACCATCTCTGCCGACGGCATGCGCCCAGACCAAGGCAGAATAGCCCACGTAGACGCCGATTTCAAGAACTAGTCATATTGTCAGCCCTCCTTCACGCCCAGCTAGTCTTTTATGGTTTAAGTAGATGAAGTCTCACCTCGCTTTGCGCCAACAGATTTAGCGAGGAATATGTTAAACTGCGACTGAAAGTTGGAGCTCAGGAAGTAAGAGTCCTCGCGGGTAGATTGGATAGTGGCATTGTAGTCGAGGATGTGCTTTGGTAGAGATGTGGAGTGCTTCTCGGCATATGTCGTGACAGCAAGGCCAAGTTTGGGGGTTTTGTATAAGACGGGGTTGTTGTCTTTCATTTTTGTAGATTGGCTCTTCTCTTTCGTCGATCACTTCTTGTTGTAACTTAGAGGAAACAGTAGCTGTAGCCTTGGTCTTGGACTTGTTTCTAGAGCAGAGAAAATAAAGACTTGGCGATGGCTCCAACAAACGCTCCTTGACGAGGATCGATATCACCCCTCAGTATTTATATCAACTGCGGCGTTGTATTTATCCGAGTAACGGCAGTTAAGATGTATCATGTATCACGTTGAGCTCTGTGGGCGCCTCGGAATCCGAGTTCATGTATCACTCCAACTGCCACAGAAACAAGCCGAACTGGCCGGTTGGAACCAATTGTCCTCCGTCTACAATGTGGGGGCCAGTAACTTTCCCCCAGCTTCCCTTTGAGCTGTGACGTCGAAGGTATGGGGAGAGCTGACGAAGCTAGTGTTGGATAGTTTCATGGGAGGGGTTTTGCTTCCGATGCTCGGCCGAGTTGTACTTGATGTGAGATATGCTTGAAGTGGTGCAATATTGTCAAATGCACAAAACATGATGACTGAAAGTGTGCTTATTAGCAGGAATTAATCATTGAAATTATAACTGCAATTGCAATTGCGAAAGGAATGTAATGATCTATTCAAACGCCCGTCTACTCGGTTGTATCATGACTTTAACCCTCCAAAGGTCTCAGCATTCACCCCTCCCAACAGGTCTATTGTAACAGATCTCTTAAAAAAAAAGAAAGAAAAAGAAAGAAAAGGGGTCAGAGATAACTCTTATCTCTAAGAGACATGGCCCGAAATTTTATTGTGTGACTTCTTTACAGAAGAATGGCACCAATGGCCAAAGCAAGACCACCAAAAGACATGATGGTGCGGCTGCCGGAGCTGATGGGAACAGTGACGGGGGTCTCGGGGCCCCTGTTCTCTCCGGGAGAGATGACGGGGACCTCAGGCTTTGCCTCGGGCTTAACCTCAGGGACCGGGGCGGGAGCAGGAGCCGGAGCCGGAGCAGGTGCGGGCTCCGGCTTCACCTCAGGCTTGACTTCAGGCTTGACCTCGGGAGCGGGAATGGGCTCAGGCCTGGGCTCTGGCTTCACCTCGTTGGTAGGAACGGGCTCAGGCTTAGCCTCAGGAACTGGAGCAGGCTCATACTTGACCTCAGGCTTTGGTTCAGGAGCGGGAGCTGGAGCTGGAGCTGGAGCTGGAGCAGGCTTGACCTCCGGCTTGGACTCAGAAACGGGCTCAAGCTTGATCTCAGGCTTCTCAAACACGGGAACATTAGACTCAGTGGCAGGAGCAGCTGAAGAAACAACCTCGCAGAGCTTCTCCTTGCAGACTTCCTTGGTTGGCTGAGGCTCGGGGGCAGCAGTAGTAGTAGGCTCGACCGAGGATCCGCACTCAACCTTCTTGCAGTATTCCGTAGAGGTATAGGTCACAGTAGGCTCAGCAGAGGAAGAGCTGGTGCAGTCGGTGCTGGTATAAGTCCTGGTTTCGATGGTGGTCTTGGTCTTGGTCTTGGGCTCGTACTTTGTGTACTCAGCCGTTTTTGGCTCATACTTCTTATACTCGACCGTTTTTGGCTCATACTTCTTGTACACAACCGTCTTGGTCTCATGCTTGTAGGTGGTGGTAGTGGTAGGCTCGCTGGTGGAAGTCTTCTTGGAAGCGTAAGGGCAGCTATCACCGGGGTACTGCAAGTGGTTCTTGCAGTGCCAGCAACCAGGCTGAGCCCACTGACCACCGCACTTGCAGCAAGGCTTACGAGGGCACCCGCCGCGAGAGCATCCGGAGGCAGTAGGCCTGGCTGTTCTGGTGCGGGTAGGGATGGGACGGATGTCCTCATCCTCAGGGACTCTGTCATGATAGTGGTAGTAGTGCTTGGGCTTGTGGTAGTAGGCGCCATCACGGAAGGCGGGGCTGTCGGAGTGCTTGGAGTTGTGGTTTCCATCATGCTTCACTTCGTGGGTATGGTGCTCGTTATGGTGCTCTCGGTGAGGCTCTTGGTGACCCTCGCGCTGACCCTCACGATGACCTTCGCGGTAGGCCTCACGCTCATGCTCGCGGTCATAGTCACTGTCATGATCACGATCACCATGACGAGAAGAGGAGCCGTTTCGGTTCTTGTTCTTGCGTCCATTCTTTCCCTCTCTTTCATCCTCCTCATAGTCGTCGTCCTTGCGGCCATTGTTTCGGCTGTTGCTCTTGTAGCCTTCATTATCACCGCTACGGGTGACCTCAACGGGGCGAACATTGACATCCTTGAGCAAGTCATTGGCCAACCTGACGTGGGCATCCGTGATCACAACATTTCGGTCCGAGCCAGCGTTGATAACGGCGTTGGCCTCGGCAGTGTTGTTGACTTCGGCAGTGCTGTCAACCTCAGTGGTGGAGTCGGCGGCCTCGACAGCCTCGACGGCTTCGACGGCTTCGACGGCTTCGATGGTCTCAACTTTGGCCTCGGTCTTGGTGTCAGTGTTCGTGTTCGTGTTCGTGTCAGCGCTGGTGCCGGCGTTGGAAGTAGTAGCGTTGACGATGCTCCTGGCCTCGACACCACGCTTCTCAAACTTGACAGCCCCATCCTTGTTGTCTTCCTCATCCTGCTTGATGGATTCCTCATACTTTTGGATGTCGACCTTGAACTGGGGGACGACAGCAACAGGGTCACCATCCTCATCTACGATCAGCTTATAGAGAGGAATGCTGGTGTACTCCTGCTTGGACGATGAGATGGAGTAGCCCTTGACCTTCTTGACGTTCTTCTCTTCGTCTTCATCTTCCTTTTCCTCTTGAGCCTTGAGAAAAGACTCTTCCTCCTCTGGCTTGGACTCAACAAAGGAATCATCTTCCTCCTTCTCCTCGGGCTCAGGCTCGGGGAAGGAATCGTCTTTCTTCTCCTCCTCAGGCTCATACTTGGGCTCGGGTTCCTGTTCCTCCTCAGGCTCGTACTTCGAATAAGATTCCTCTTCCTCTTCCTTCTTGTACTTGGGGTAAGATTCATCCTCTTCCTTCTCATCGTACTGGGGGTAGGAATCGTCATCCTTCTCGTTGACCTTGCGCCAGTAGCGGTACTTCTTTACCTTGTACTTGGGGTAAGAACCATTCTCAGCATCCTCATCCTCCTCATACTTGTACTTGTACGAGTTATACTTCTTGGCACGGTACTTGCGGCCGGAATCCTCCTCTTCCTCGTCCTTGCCATACGACTCGTCATCCTTGCCGTAAGACTCATCGTCCTTCTCCTCGTCATATTTGCCATAGTAACCCTGGTAGGATTCCTCGGCAACAGCTTTAGAGGGAGATGCCCGCAAACTCTTGATGAGCTCTGGCTCTCCATACTGAGGCACCTCGTGATACCTAGGACGGACAGCCTGGGTGATGCCGTTGAGGGCGGCCAGAGTGGCCAACACGCTGTAGCGCATGGTGGAATGAAAGTAAGAAAAACAAGGTGTAGTAACGAATGACTGGAAATGAACGAGAGTGCTGTCTCGGCTCTTGCTGTGAAGCGAGGTTGCTGCGAGTTGAGGATCATGTTAGCCGTTCCTAAGCAGCGTTTTATAATTGTCTTCATCGGTACGCAGAGCAGGTTTCTTTCTTGGTATACTTTATGAGTGCGTTTAACTCAATGCCTCTTTTTTCAATTGCTGCGATGTTGCATATGTTGAGTGAAGTTAAAACATGGTATCTGGTGTCTTTCGTCTGTCATGACTCTCGGTCCAGGCCGCCTTCTTTTGCGTACAAGATGTCGCCACTTTACACAAAATACCGCTCGAGTTCCAACATCATGTTATTCATGAAGGTCCGATCAAAGCATATGCGACTTACACGATGCACTTGCATCATGCCATGACCGCAAAGCCGCCGCACAAGCGAGCTTCCCCTCACTATACATGAGCAAGAATCGAAGCCATAGAGGCATGGCGAGACACAGCGAGGTACGGTGATGCACGTAAAAGCATGATTGTTGAGAAAAGAGGGGTGTTGTTGTTGTCCAAAATCCAATTGTTGTTTTCGATGCTACCGCTCAACGACCAGATTGGTTGCCACCATAGAGTCGCGTAACAGATAATGCTCGCTATTAATATGCACATACTCAATCCTATTCTGTAATTTTGTTACACCACCATCCTCTCAACCGAATACCGAAGCAGCCCAACGCCCCTTTACGCCAACAGAACAAGTCGGATATGCGGGACATGAAAGCCGCTATTCCTCGGGAATACCAGAAAAGAGACCGAATCGCATACGATGGCTCTGTTGTATGTGTTAGCACCCAGGCAACTACGGAATCAAAACAAACAAGAGAATCAATACAAAACAGAAACAGAGTTCAGGCGGCATGATCATGACAAGGTAGAGCCGAACAACGTGGCCACATCAAGTAAAGTCAATCGACTGGGGTCTTCAGGCATAGAACTTACAAATGGTAGCTTTGGGATAACGACGGCCAGGACAGCAAGGAAATTGATGCTAAAATAAGCCAGGTCGTAATGAGTGTAGTGAGTGCTTAGGAGAAACAGCGTGATGGGGACGCTGAGAAGGAACTTTTTGGTCGGCGTGTACTGGGCGCCATTGTCGATCTGCTCCCACATGTTGAGGTTATCGAAGGCGCCGCTGTTGAAGTCGAAAGGGACGCCGCGGACATGATGGAACATGAGGTATGATCCAAACATGTATGTCATGTTGGTGAGAGTCCACGAAGTCTCTTGGGAGACACCGGGAATAACATCGTAAAAGACCTTGAGGCAGGCAATCAAGACAATGTGAATTCCCCAGGCTCCTGCATAGGAAAAATAGCGTCAGTATACTTCGAAAACGACAAGAGAGAGGCTCCATGAGATCAGTGCAGAATGAACGAGCACTTAATTCGTACCTTTGGCATTGGTCCAGTTGGCGTTGAGGTTAGGGAGAGCAGCCTGGTCACTGATCTGCTCCAGGGTCTCTGGGGGTTCGTGGTACACCTGGAGGATACTGCTAGATCTCCTCCTCCGAGCACCGGCGTCGTTGCTAGAGTTTCTCTCCGGCATGTTGAGATAAATGCTGCCTCGGCGCGGAGGTTTGGTACCCGCGTCGTAGGAGACGGTGCGCTGCAACAAGATTGGAGAAGACAGTTTGGCGGTATTGACGGGGTGAGGACGCGGAGCGTATTCGGTTGACCTGAGGCGTCGGGGCTCGGAGGTCAGAAGGGTTCAGGATCGGCGGGCGGCGTCCCTGAAAAGGAGAAGGGGGGAAGTATAGGGAGCTATCTCGGTGGTTATGATGTCGGGGGTTGATTGAACAATGTCGATAAACGGGAGGAAGAAGCAAGTTGAACGGCTGTAGATGCTCCTCGTAATGATGTCACGAAGGATAAGTCCGGGGGTGAAGTAGATGCAGGTTATTGCAAGGGCGCAGAGAGGAAGACACAGAGGCCGGCGAAAAGCAAAGTGGCGATGGGTAGATATAAAAGGATGAGAGTCGAGATGGACCGAAGGCGTGAATGAGTGGGTTTCGGAAAACAATGTAGATGGATGGATGGATTAATAAAAAATTGAATGATGAACTGCTGCTACAGAATGGGACTGGCCCCGTGGTTGAGGGAAAGAGTACAAGTATGCAACTAAGAGATGGGAAGGGGAAGAGAAAAGGATGAGATGGGAGACGGAGGACGGGAGACGGGGAGGGGATTCCGAACGGAAGATTTCAAGGTCCCCGAAAAAAAGACCAAGAGGCGATGAGCATGCAGCTAGAGCGAACGATTTGTCGAAAGGGGACACGCAATGCACGAACCAGCTGGAGTAGAAAGAGCCGCCCCAAGACGCTGGTAACAGCACTACGGTAGGCGGGCACTCTGTAACTTGTACTGTCGGGGGTACTACGTTATGGCCTGTAGCCTGTAGGAGTACCTACCTAGGTATTGAACTGATGCTAATTGTAGCAGCCTGCCCCAGAGTTATTTGCATTGCGAGTGGGGGGTGGACGAAGGACTCCCATTGTTAGTGCTGAGGCTACCAACAGCAGGTTACGGGCTAACTATGGCCTCAACACGATGCTGCTGATTGGTCAGTTTTGGAGCTGTTGTGGGTTCAGGCGGTGCTGATGGTCCCAGATCCAGGGGACCACCGGAGGGGAAATAAGTTGCTTCAGGGGGTGGGTTTTTTGTCCCGGAGTGTTTTTGGGATGAATTTTTGACATGAGGATTACATACACATGTAATGTAATTGATGATCCTTTTTAATTGAAATGTTTGCTATTATGTGTTCTCAAATTGGAGAGGAATGCATCGGCGTCGATTGATAAAGCTTAACAATTATTGCCACTGTTCAGAACGACACTTGGTCGATTTGGTAGCAACCTCGTATGGCCGCAATCTATCTCGGCTGCATGGTCCGTTCATGAACTCCATGTAAAAGGGGGGTCATCTAAACGACTAAGCGGGCAGTGTCGAATCTCACTCCAGTCACAGATAGAGTGCTGTCTCTGGCATGGGAATTGGTAACGAAAGAACGGTGAATCTTTCATACAAGGGACAAGTCCATCTGTCGATTTCCATGTGATTTTTTGGTTACTACAATTGGAATGTTGTCGACAGGTTTATTAATCCAGGCATATATACATCATACACACACAGTGTACATCAACAGAATAGAAGGGAAAAGGAAGCAAACCAGATCTAGACTACCGAGATAGCGCTTAGACTCATAAATGACAGTCGACAACCCCTTCCCATCAGCTTGACCCCTCCAACTCCAACTCGGGACAAAGGCAATGGAAACAACTTCGTCAGGCAAACAGCGTGGCACCATCTGGACAAAGCTCTTGGTTGTGTCAGCTGGTAATAAATAATAATTAGCCTGCAACTATTACTACAAACCAAGTCAACCGTCCATGGTCTGCCCGCCTTTTGGACCCCTTGACTCACTCATTCGTCAAGGTTCCTGGAAAGACACCTGACATCTCGCTCCCCGCGGGCTTCCATTTTGACGTGTACTTTTCACGAGATATCGTGTGGCACGTGTCTCCTCTGGAATATCGGCTGACGTCGAATGTCTGTCGGAGCATCGATGGTTGAGGTTAGCTAAAAGGACAAAGCATGAAGCAGGGGTTTCGGCACCTGGCATATTGCATATTGCATATTGTTTGCAGCATTAGGCGGATGGTGAGCCTATAGGGTAAGTGGACGATGGTTAATTGTCGGAGAAAGATACCGCCGCGGTGCCCCCCTAGCATCATTGGAATTGTATTCTTGGAAGGACGGAAAGCTGCAGCCAATTAAATGTGCAGCACTTGGACTCCCTCTGTTCTCTAATTGGCCACCTACTGATTTTTTTTCGATACAGGGAAGAATTCATCAACATTTGAATATCATCACGACTTTTTAATCTATTAACATCCTGCAAAGGTTGACAACCTGAGCTATTTCATTGAGATCTCCTCATTACGCTCCTTCTGGAAGGGCTACAATTTACTTGTTTATCAATTGGAGCTTGGGAGACTCATCATTCTCCAATATTCCTCTATCCGGTTCGGATTCTCTTACGTGTTTCTCCTGAATCACGGTCATCTTGTTCTTTTGTTCACAGATTGAGACGACATTGTTTGTCTCTTACAACCAATATTTGCCAAACGGATACCTCCTCTTGTTAAAAATACCCCCGGATCATGTCATTGTTCATCCCAATCAAATTGGATTAAACTGCAAACAGAGGGCATCATTGTTCGGACGCATCGAAGCTCTAGGGTGAGCGCATTGCATCCGACACCACAGACTTCATATTGAAGCGTCCGCAAAGACGCCACGCACACACTTTCAAAGCATTCACATTAAAGTTTTTCACTCTACGGCTTTCAAACAAACATGGCTGCTGAAGAATTCGACCCTGGTGAGGTCATCAGTATCCTCTCGAGTGACGATGAAGCCGCTCCTGTCAGCAGGAAGAGACCACTTGAAGATGCCTCTGACTCCGGTCCATCCACCACTAATGAGTCATCACCAACACACACTGCCAAGCGGGTGAAGACAGTTGAGCCATCAACATCACAAACCCACCCCGTCAAGGCGCCAAGTGAAAGTGCCGACGAGGGCGAGATACCAGACGAACCACAAGCTACAACAGCTCGTAGCTCAGCCAACCCATCGTCATCCAGTTCAGACCAGGCAGGAAGTGAATTACGACCAAGTGAGATTGTATCAAGGGGAGCAGACATCACATTTCAGCAAGACGACCTCGAGTTCAAACTTCCTAGTTTTTCTGAGAAACGAGATGGGTCTTGGCTCGATCGTTTCAATGAGTGGGTTCGCGCCTTCGAAGCACTCAACGTGAACATCACCCACAGCATTACCCCAGCAGTTGCACAGTCTGCTTACGCTCACTACATTGACAACTACTCAGGGTTGAAGCCCAAGAAGCGACGGAGTGCTAAGCAAGCTGCCACAGAAATCGAAAGTACTGGCGACTTGGCTGCACTCTTGCAAAGCCTGCGGCCGCTGGGACCTGCGCCCACTCAGCAACATAACTCAGCCAAGAAGGCAAAGGGCTCGCGTACTCCAAGTGTTATCGAGAATGGTTCGGCTGGGGGAGTAGATGAGCAAGCTTCAGAGAGCGAGGCTGAATTTGAACCCACCTGGGGCGAGGATAAAGCTTCAAAAGAGGCGTCTGCAAATGGGGTGCATTCTGTGTCAGAGCAGGTCGCCATTGCAACGAATAGGAACATCCCGACAGGTTCAGATGCATTGGAACAGCAGCGCAGATACTTCCCATCCGCCAGTGATCCCACCCAGATGTGTCTACTCTGCGGCCGCGATACACACCTGGCAACCAGCTGCCCGACTCTGATCTGCCCATTCTGCGACAGCCTGGAACATTCCAAACTCTGCTGTCCTCGTCGGGAGAGGTGCCACAAATGCCGTCAGATGGGTCACCAAGCTGCCCAATGTACAGAGAAGCTAGCTCTAACAAAAGACGAGGGTCTTGCCTGCAGTGTGTGTGACGGGTCTGATCATCTTGAAAAGGATTGCACGCAAATATGGCGATCTTTTCACCCCGAAGAGGGGACGATCAAAAAGGTCACCTTCCTGCCCGCGTCTTGCTCCTTGTGTGGAAGCAGCACACACTATTCGGCCGACTGCAACAGCCGTCGAGGCGATGCGCCAAACCCGACATGGTCACTCAAGAACGCTGGACAGTATGTGGATGCTGATTGCGAGGTGATGACCATCGAGGAGGCTGCAGGGCAACTGCAGGGCGTAAAACCAGCACGTCAACCAGAGCTTCAGATTCGAGGACACGCATCGCGGACCAATAATGTCCACTATTCGAGCGACGACTCAGACGTGGAATTCCTGGGCAACAAGCCCGTTAGAAAACCTGCACCGCTTGGTCAGATCCGGATGGCCAGCAACATTCAGATGCCGGCAAGCGCAGCTCCTCGTGGTGGACGACCCCCCAGAGGTGGCAGGCAAAACGGTAATTCAGTTCAGCCACCTCTACCCCCAGGACCTCCTCCATCACGTCCACCTTCGAACAGACGCCCTCCACCTCCCAGCATGCCAGGCTTCGGAGGCCACTCATTACCATCCAAACCTCCCGCAAAGGACTTTAGAAACATGCCTCCACCCGCACAGCTCCAGGGTCCGCGTGGTAACGCGCAGAACAACAACGCGTCTTGGAACTCGAACAACAGAGGAGGACAGCGAGGAGGAGGTCGGGGTGGACGAGGTGGGAGAGGAGGGCGAGGTGGTGGTGGAGGTGGTGGAGGTCGCGGTCGTGGCAGGGGCAAATAGAGGGCACCTTGGATTGAAGCAAGCAATCCGAGGGTCAGCCTTTTGTGGAGGGAAACCAACGCTGACGTGCTCGAGTTGCTGGTTATGCTTGGCGAGACTGTTCGATGTCGCTGATCTCCCCGCAGGCTGTTTAGAGAACTGGCGATCTCAGCCACTAGTTTGATACCCTACGTTTGGTCTTTACAATATTTCGACATGATTTGCAGTCGCGCAAGGAGACTGAGTACATATGTTCTTTACTTTATTTTCTTTCATGTACCGGGCTGGAGCTGACCCTGCAAGTCGATGATTTATCTGTATGATATATGATCCATCGCCTACGATCTTGAGGAATGTAATTTTTCTCCCAAGTTACTTCATAGACTGTATACTATAGAGAACATGAGCTGCCGAGATGGGGCGAATGGGACAGGAACACGAGAAGGAGTACAGCATTCAAATACAATAGCAAAATCCATGCCAACAAATCGGGGTTTCAACCGCATAGGTGGAGAAAGGTGCAACATGATGTAGCCTTAGAAGCTCATACAAACGGCGGGCTCCGAGAATTTCCACTTGGTTGCATGCGTGCCGACATAAGAGGGCCTGGTGATAAAAAGCATCGAGAACCGATGGCCTGAGAACTTCAACGTCGGGACAGTGATGTGGCTGGGGGGAGGCATCAGGTCTCCGCGAGAGTTGAGAAACGTGTGGCGATGGCAGCTTGTGTCGTGCCACGGGGGTTGTTTCAACATCAAGGAGGTGAGCCCTTAGGATTAGAGTCACAGGGCCGTGCTGGTCTATGCGGAAAGGGGATGCTTGTCACATTGTTTGGCTAGACCGAAGCCTATCTTGCATTGTTTGATACCCCCTTTTGGAAAGATGGTTTGAATGATTGGGTTGTAAGTGAAGTTAGGGTGGACACGGGGATAGTTGATGTGACACTGGGTGATTTGGGGCTAGAAGGACGAAGGCGAATGACTATAGTGATGGGAGGGCGAAGATGGGACTGTTGTTTTATAGAATGATCGCTAGAGGGTCTGATTCATGTATATGGATGGAAGTATGAGATAGGAGAGCTCATGTCCTATGAAGCAGAACCTCCCCTTGAGAAATGGTACACAGGGTACTTGTTTAGTTGACTGACGTTGCACTTGACTTTTGATCAAAGATCCATCCTTCTCCCGCTAAGAAAGGAATTCGGCAAGAAAGGAATGCAGAGGGAAAAAAGGTTATGATTTAGCTTATCTCGACCAAGTTGCGCGTGTCGTTGGATACCGAAACGTCGAACCTATCATGTCGCGAGAATTGGAGTTGAAACAACGCGTTTGTCGTGTCGTTAGACACGCAGATGATTGGTTACGGAGGATATGCAGGCTCGTAGGGCGATTTATCCACTGCGGGAAGCGCTATCGATAAACATCCGGGGGGGACCTCCTGGGTACTTGTGTGGATTGCATAGGCTGGTGTGAATTGAAGTACCCCTAGCGTACACCGACATCTTCATCGCGGCAGACTTACAACTTGCAGGGACCTGGTCACCACGACACCTTCCTCAACCAACCAATCGCCAACCGAGCGCAACGCGCGGTCAAACGCGACTCCAGACTTTTCCCATCCATCTTCCCCATCAATAACTGGACCCTTGTCCATTTTTCCCTTCCACGCGAGCTAAGAAAGAAGAAAAGAGCCCAACGCTTGATCCACTCTGGACTTTGCCAGTTGCAGCAAGGAACCTGCAGCATGAGTCACCGCCAGCCAGTCGATGACCTTGACAGGTGAGAGAATCTTGCGATGGGGGACTAATGCAGGACGTTGTGGTCCCTTCAGCAAGGTACAGGAGAGAGGAGAGGGGCGAGAAGTGGAGGAGAGAGAGGAAAGAGAAAGAGAAAGAGAAAGAGGAAAAGAACTCAAAGTGGGCGATTGGATCCATGGAAATGGAAGAGGCTGATCTTGGGATACCGTACGAGAGATATATCTCCTTCTCCCAGTCCTGGCCCTCGTTAAACGAGATCCTTTCTTCTCTTTTTCTATATCTGCTAATTCAGGTTCATTTTTTATTGAAATCTATGGTTTATCTGTCTTGACACAATCTTATTGTTTATATCAAAGACTTACATCTCATCATCCTACTTCAACACATCAGAATCAACAACAAGATCTAAACTACAAGATCTGAATCTCAACAGACAACACAGACCAAGGCATCATCACCCCATTTACCAAGATCATCGAACAACAACGAACACCACCAGTGCATACAAATCACATCACAACAGAGTCCAGTCACTCCACGACATGCTATCACAATGTCTTCCACAGAGCAGCTCTTCCTCACCATCTTGAGGAGTGATCACATCAAAGACGTCCTCTTCCCTTACCTCTCTATCGAAGACGCCTGTGCCATTCGTCAGGCCTCATCAGCGTGCTGCAACCTGCTCACCAAACGCCTCTTCACCCGAATTCATGTCTCCTTCTCAGCTTCCACCTTTACCAGGGCAGCTCGTGTTGCAGCTCTTGCTCGTATTGGCCACCATATTGAGCATCTCACTTTCTACATGCCTCACTCAGACGCCACCTTCTTGCCTCCTCTTATTCATCCCGTCTCTGGCAATGAGATCTCGTTTCTTTATACGCCTCACACCAGTATGGGCTCGGTACTGTCACGACCCAAGTATGCCAACACGGAACTCGGTGATATCCTTACCCAGCAGTATCCTCCGCTGTTTCACGCCGCGACCAACGTGCCTAGTTTTATCAATGCCATGAGAAACTTGGTTAATCTCCGCCACCTCACCATTCGTTGCCCTGGTCAGGACCCCAGGGAGCGGTACCGTCGCGATATCGTCGACTATGCCCTCATCAGCCTGCGCATATCTGTTGAGCGCGCTCCCCTTACAAAGCTCCACAAGCTGTCGCTCTCCAACCTCCATCCCGCAGCCTTCAATTACCTGCGTCACATCCAAGGCTTCGGCAGCGTCCCATCAGCAGGCCGTCGCTGGCAGCAGATCCGTAAACTGTCCATCTCTGTTCAGTCATGGGACTTTCAAGGATCGTCTCCTGGTCGTGATCACCTCAAGATCATGGATGAATACATCCGTAACTTCTCACCCAACCTTGAAAAGTTTGCCTTCACCTGGCTTGGTCAGAAGGGGCCTTGCCCAGTGGCCCTTGCCGCTGACCCCTTATTTGCACCCCCACGATCTTCAAGGAAGCTTTTCCACGAAGTGACATCTCCCATGTCCCCCTTACCGACACCACCTTGTCGCAGCGCTATCCATTTCCCTAAGCTGCGCTACTTGCAAATACGCAATGCTTCTATGAACGCACCCCAACTCAGCAATCTCATCAACACCCATCGCGACACTGTCAAAGAATTTGACTTTGAGAGTGTCGTACTCGTCGACAACGGTAACTGGGACGATGCTCTTGCACCCCTCGACTGCGATGATGCGTGGTACCGAAGCAACAGTATGGCTGCTCCATCAATGTGCAGCCTTGTCACGAGTCCCAGCTCAGAGTACCTTCCAAGTCCTAGCGCTGCTGTTGCTGCTGCTAGTCGTGAGCTTCTTGACATCGATCTCTGTGGTTTCACATTTGGTGCCAGTGAAAGAGACGTTGTCGATGATGTGCCAGAGTGTGACGGATACTTTGACCTTCCCGGCACTGCACCGTCTGAGTCGGAGCATAGCTTCACTGCTACTCTAAGAAAGAAGCGCTCCCGCCGTCGCAGAAGAAAGCATCGCAGCGACGATAGACCTGAGACCCCCTCTCCCTCTCGTCACCATAAAACATCACAACCCAAGCTTAAGCCCTCATTGGAAGAAGAATTCCTCCGTCCAGAAACCCCCATCCCTTATTCTATCACACCACCCATCCTGGATGCCAATCCTCTACCCGTCCTTCTCCAACCTACCACCTACGACCCGTCAGCAAGACGCCGTTCTTCCATGCATCCCGACCAGGGTATCTCTCCCGTCAAGCGCAACATCGAACAGGAGGAAACGCACCGCCTATTCGCGGAAGACGCCGCTGCCCGCACCAGCGCTTTGCAAAAAGCCAAGGCTGCTGTGCTGAGCAAGCTGAGTCGCGAGTTCTGCCAGAGCAAAAAGCAACCGCGCGTGGGAGAGGCAAACGCGTGCAGGTTCCTGGCAGGTCGTGATCTAGGACCGGCGTTTGGGTCCAACATGGTGGTGGAGGATCGCAGGGGATTGGAGAGTCGGAGCGTGTTGGTGCCGCTGATGTTTAGTCGGTCATGAATAATGCCGTGTATGTTTTCATGTATGATGGTTTGGGGCCTTGGCGGGTTTATGACTTGTAATGAAGATATGATGTCTATGATCATGTCCTTTCGTTTTTATCTTTCATGTATGTATGTATCAAACACGATCGAAATGATTAGCAATGAATCTTTGTATATACCCTTACTCGTTGTGCATATATTTCTTGAACATGTTTTCGTATCATCTACTGACCATCACGTACTCTCCTTGGCAATCGTCTCCAATGCCTTGACATACTCTTCAACCTCCTTCAATCCCCTCAACGTCAAATCTCTTCTCCTCCCCTCCACAACCACAACCGGCACAGCATCGACATCCAGCCCTATACTCCTCATCTTCAACTTCACATCCCTTGCGCCCCTCTCCCTATCACCCACGATCTCTCTCGCTGTCTCCTCACTCACGCCCGCCTCTACACAGGCCTTGACCAACGTCTCGTCCGACGCTGGATGCTGGCCTTCTGCGAAATAGAATCTAAACACCTCATCCACAAGTTTATTCGTCGTGGCCCCATCAGTGGTTTCCTGGATGACCTGGATCACTCTATGCGCAGGAAAAGAGTTACCGGTTGGTCCGTCAAAGATGAGTGGGATAGAGAGCGGCTCTGCGAGGGAGAGCATGTGAGACTGGAAGATTTCCTGAGCGGAAGGGTTGTCGTTGTGCTTATTATGAAGAGCGTATTCACCACGCGACGGGATTGTGGATGGGAGGTCGGGACTAGGTTGGTAGGGGTCGAAGTGAAGAGACAAGGAGATTTTGGAGGACGCAGGGGATGACCGGAATTTGGACAGAGCTTCGTCGAGTCTTGTGTTCGTTAGTCATGAGATGCAGATGTAAAGACTATGTCTGGTAATAGGTACCGTTTCTTTGCTATATATGTCCTATGTGAAATCAGTTATACCTCTCATGAAAGGACCGTAGGAAATGAGACATACCAGGGACAGATGACGTCCATTACAAAGGTGACCTGAGATTCATACATGATTGTAAATATTGATTGGCGATATTGCAGAAGTGAAGCATGGAATGAAGTTGGCTATCTCGATCATCTCAGACACTGAATGATATTCAAGGCGTCACTGCGGGGAAAGGCTGGACATGTCACTTCCGTACCTCCGGACCCGATCCACGGAGCTACGATGTTCTCCAAGACTCCAACTACACATTACCAACAATCCGTTCAGATCACAACATTTCATCTCGTCGTTTTGATTTGGGGGTATCTCGAACATGGAATTCTTGTCTCTTGCTTTCTTTTTGGTTTCCCCATAACGCCACCCCTCTTAATCAAAGGTCATCTTAGTACCAGTATGCTTGACAACCGCACCCGTCAATCTCGCAACATTAATATCCTGAGCCTCCTTGAGAGGTTTAACCTCCCCGTCTCCTGACTTCTTGTCTTGTCCAGCGCCTCTGTCCGTCCACCCGTCCTTCCTGGGTGGTGGTCTGTTACGAGGGTTGCTGTTGGCGTCTCCCTCCTGCGGCCTGTCCTTGCCGAAACGTTTCTTGTATCGTAGCTGATCGTCTTCGGCGAGTTCGAGCTTGAGTTCTCTGCCGAGTAACCTGTTCACCCACCACTTTCGCGTCTTGAACTGCTTCTGCTGAGGTGCCTTGTCCTTGTCCTCGTCGTCGTCATCATCGCCATCCTTGAAGTCTTGCTCAGTCTCGACCTCCTCCTTGATTTTGACGAAGCCCTTGACAGCCCAAGCAGCAGCTTCGGGTTCCTTGAACTTGACCCAACCAAAGCCCTTGCACTTGCCCGTGTCTTCGAATGTCGCGACCTTGACCCATTCAATCTCGCCACACTTTTCGAATTGTCTGCGAAGATCATCCTCGGTCGTCTTGAAGCTCATGTTTCCAACAAAGACTTTTCGGCTCGCATTGGCTTCCCACTTCTGCTCCTTGACTCCCTCGGCCTTTTCGTCCTCCGTAGGTTCCTTCTCCTTCTCTGGACGACCCTCGAATGACTTGGAGTCCTTGATGAGGAGTTTTCGACCACCCATCTCCGATTCTGACAGTGCGATCGCAGCAACTTTGGGGGCAATGTCGGAAAAGTCAACGTAGGCAAAGCCCTTGTTGTTTGGTTTGGCGTTCTTGTCTCGGCCGGGCAGCTTGCTCATCGGTAGCTTGACACGGGTGATCATCTCGTCTGTGATGGATTCGCCCGAGTTATCCACAAGCCACTTGCGCAAATCCTTGTTCGTAAGGTAGAAGGGCAAGTTTCCAATCCAAACTCCGTGCTCTGACCGTTTCTTCTTGTCCTTGTCGTCGCCGTCTTCATCGTCGCTGCCCTGCTTGGCGGGGAGAGCCTTGCCCTTCTTGAGGGCTCGCTTGGCACGCTTCGATGGCGGTTCTGGGGCTTCGACGTCGACTTCGATCTCTTCCATGTCAATCTTGCGCTTTGAAGAGTTTGTGGGTTCGGCATCGGTCATTTCGACATTGTCTGAGGATTCAGACTTGTCAACCTTGGACTCGTCGACATTTTCTTGGCTGTCGTCGGCCTTTTCGGTCTCGTCAATCTTCTCGACCTTGTCAATTTTTTCAGCCTTGTCAGGCTTTTCAGCCTTTGACCGGGAAGACTTCTTCTCTTTCCTCTCCTTCTTCTCTTTGGTAGCCATTTTGACGGTTGAATTTGTTTAGACAAGATGTGATTGTAGAGATACACTTTGGTTACTAGCCAGGCCAGAAATTTTTCTGCGACTTCGAGAGACGATAAGCCGATAAGAGCGATAAGAATCAGGGATCGGAAATATGGGTACACGAAGTGGGGCTCTACCGTCTCAAATCTCAAACCTTGACTAAGGTCGACGACTTCGGGACATTCCCACCGAATGCGGGGACTCTTTCAGTGGCTGGGAGGGATTCAGCATCGCAGTCTCAAAATTGCGATTAAAGGGTTTGATCGGAATGAAACTCTGTTTAATTCCAGCTTTCCTTAACTACGTCCATGAATCATTCAAAGACACTGCCTGGAAAGTTCCGAAATTGGTACATTAAAGTGTAATACAGTACCGGTATGTCCAAAACGTGGTGAATTGCTAGCCTCAAAGGTAGGCGCCAGGTTTGTCGTTTGACCATCTTGGCATACAGCTTCACACACTGGCAACAATGCCGGCCCTTGAAACCTGTGTGCTTTCAAGGTCATCAGCTCCTCTGGTCAGTTACCTTACTTGTTACTCACTGAATGGGCGCTATTTTTGATGGCATCCCTAGACGCTGGCGGATGACCAGTTGGAAACACGCTCTAATTGGCCAGCAGCCACCATAGCTTCAAATGGGAGACCACCACAACACGGGCGCCATACCGACAAGGGATGCGCTTTTTGGGCCGTTGTTATGTTATGGTTGCGGCCATGGCCATGGTCGAAAGGGAGGGTTACGTAGCTGGTAACGTAGACCGCTCTTTCTAGTAATCCATCGAGTCAGACGTTGCATTGGAGGGTGAAACAATGTTCTGCAGAATCCTACCTGACCATCGAATGGCATTGCGCAGAACGGAGAAAATAAAATGAAGCGGATGAAGAAAATTGAAATCAGCTCCGATACCATCGGTGCAGACGCCGGCCGGAGGGACCGTGGCCGGCCCGGGACAGTATTAGGAAAGAGGGCCGTGCCAGAGCGGCAGGTTGCCGGGGGGGTTCACGATGCTAGGTACAGAGTGTGGGATGGGATATCCTTCAATTGCCTCGACCTCGTGTAAAAGGGATGCCATAAAAGTGTAAGTGACTGTTTGTAAGATTGATAATCCTGAACAGATACGCCAAAATAGAAGTCAGCCTGTCAGAAACCATGAAAGAATCCAATGGTAGTAATTCAGCAGAGACCCCTTTCACCTTTCACATCGCTTTTTCGATCAGAACCCGAAATTCACGATGGGACTCTGGTCTCCACTATTCAGGCCCCACGCCATGACCCTTCCCTTCCATCACTTCCCTTCCTTCAGGCGTCGTTCCAGCGCCCGATGCTAGGTCATCACGTGTGATCTGGGCAGCTTCCAGCGCTACGTTCAAGGTAAGCTCGTTCTTTGTTGCACCTAGCGTGCTTGCGTCGTTCTGGGCTTACAGGGGGGGCCCCTCCCATTGAGGGCTGCCAGCAAATGAATTCGTCCAGCAATGGCCACCAAGTGGAGGTGGAAGGGAACGCCAGGGCCACCCCGCTGCGAAAAAAGACTGGGGGGCCAGACAACCAAATGGTCACCAAAAAAGACCTAAAAGACCCGGTAGGCCCAATCCAACTCCAGGCCTCGAATCTCTTCCAAAAACCCGTTTTCAAAAATCCATCCTTTCTCCTCCGCCTCAGATCATCCCACCTATTCACCTCAACTTCCACCATCATAGCCACGCACTCTGACGGTCACTGTTTCTCGTTCGGTTATACAAGGTCTCTCGATTGAAGAAATTTGTATTTACCTGACAAGCAGTCAAGTTTTCTCGCCGCTGATTAATTCCGTTCGGCTAACATCATCGGTTTCGTCTCGTCACCTCGGCTACATTCACGACCGGTTTACGACTATTTCAACCACGAGGCCTCAGTTGACGGTCGATTTTCTGCATTATCGCTAGTACGCACATCTCAACAAAGGGATAGCTTTTTCTTGGGGTAATCGTGGTTGACGGCTTGTGGCCCAAACGACTATTGCTTCCATCAACATTGGATCATTGTCATCGCTTGTCTCACCATGAACGTTCTCCTCTCGCCACAATCTCCTGTCTTCCCTCACCAGCACGAAAATCCCCGACTTTCTCCTACGCGATCTTGTAAGTATTCTACCATGCCACCTTTCCCCTTCCTTTTCCTTCTATTGACTTATGTACCCTACCCCCTATAATTCGCCACTAACCTGTTCAGTGTCGCCCTTTCACAATATGGCTTCCCGCAAGAGAAAAGCCGATGAAGATGGAGATGAGGCCATGTCCTCGGGAAGCTCTCCTGCGATTTCCGCTCGACCTCTCGCCCGACCTTCGAAAAAGGTTCGATCCGCTGAGGTCATTGGTAGACCTCTTGCTCTCCCTCGACTTCTCGAAACCCTCGACTCTACTCAGCTTCGAACTGTCCTCGAAAGGATATGCGAGAGACATCCTGATATCGGAAATGAAGTAGTTGCTGGTGCGCCTCGCCCCTCGGTTTCGTCTGCTGTGCAAGTCCTACAAGGCTATCTCCAGAAGCTTCAGGACGCCGTTCCCTATGGCCAGTCGAGCCCCGAGTACACTTACTACAGGGTCAAGGACTCGCTAGTCGCTCTTATTGACGCCCTTTCCGATTTCACTCCTCAGTTCCTTCCGCCCAACGAAACACAGCCAACAAAGTCGCTGGAATTCTTGGACGAAGCCACCAACCTTATTCATAAACTGCCCGATTGGGAGCCACAGACCTACCGACACCACAAAGACAATGCCTATGAGGAAATTTCCAAAGCCTGGGCCCTTGTCATCAACGAGGCTGGCAAGCGAGGCGGTGGTATTAACCTTCACTCGGGAAGATGGGATCAGATCCTCTCGCGCCACAACGAACAATCGGGTGGTCGTCTGCACGGTGCCATCAACGCCATGGCCACCAGTGTTGGCTGGATGGGATCCCAATCAAACACATCCGGCGGCTCTGCCGATTCCAACAGCATTTTGAACCAGCTCATGTCCGGCACCTACGGAGCTCCTGTTCGAGTTGGCCCTTGGTAAAAGGGGCCATCTTCCATGAATGTCCAAGAGACACATGACTACATATTTCGGCGTATCGAGCACATTCTTATCGCACATATAACGACCGCATTATTATGACGACTATCATTCAGCATTGAGGACAGCATAGAGGGGGCATCGCGTGTGACGTTTCGGTGGTTTGGTTGGCGTTCGTTTGCATTTGTTGATATCCCCTTTCCTTCCATCATGAGCAGCAGGAATGGGTTTTCTTATCATCTGGAGGTTGCCTTTGATTTCTTTCCTTACTATTCTCGTACCCGCGTGGACAGACCACGCTAGCCTGTATCTAGAGACTCTTCTTGAACAATTGTGTTTTCAGCTTGCCTTACTCTTTGAACCTTGCTGGGACAACTAGCAAAAGAGTCTGGGAAACGTATCAAAAGACTAGGTCCATCTGGACGTAATATGAAGTGACGGTTGATGGGATTGTTCAGTAGCCAATATTGTATGAAGTTGATTTTATTTTGATATATTCTCTGCCCTTGGTCAACTCTCGCATCATCCAGTGGTGATTCTCACAAGTCTCTTCCCGAAAAACAGCTTATACTGGTATGTCCATGCACCTATTTAGTGAAATTTACGGGCCTGATGGCTCAATGTAACTGTTGATGGGTACTGGTCCTGTGGTAGAGTATTCTGCAGAAGCCTCTTGTTGTGCATATAGAGGTGGTGATAGGTAGGGAGAAACTTAGAATGCTAAAGCAAAACTCGAGCTCTATACCTTGATCGAAAAACATGTGTAACGGACGATCTAGATTCAGCAATGAGCCCAGATTGATTAACCCATACACACACAAACACTACCTTGACAATATCCAAGCCCATCCACCAACTTCTTAACGTTAGTTTGTGGAGGAGCAAGTCAAGCATGCCCACCTGAGTCGTTAGCGGGGTATTCAAACGGCGAGCGGCAAAAACTTAGGCGGTGGTGCCTGGGTCCAAATCACGTGCTCTCCCGTCATGGTTGGAAAGAGGCGCGCCTGCCTGGCCCGAAACGCGTTGTATTAATTGTCCCCGTCTACTCGCTCTGGCCTGTCCATTATCTGCCTTGCCACAACAACCCTCTGTTGATATTTTCCGCCCCAAATCGAACCGGTTTTCACAGCTTTGGACGTGGTCTCTTTGTTTCTCCAATACATGCTGCCTTAGAGCTGAAAGGCGTCGGCGATACATCATGCCTGCGTATGTTCACGGTCGCATCGTGCCTCTACCGCATTAGATCACTGACCTTGTTCTAGTCCAGGCGATCAACATACCACAATTTCCAATCCCTTCGAGGAGCCGCGACAGCGAGTACAAGAATGGGTCGCCAAAGACATTGCCACCATCTCAGCAAAACTTGATAAACAACTCGGACCTGAATACATCTCAGCGCGAGCTGGCCCTGGCGGCGCAAAAGTCCATTATCTCACGGCCGAGAAGTGCATCACATTAGCGAACGAAGTCTTTGGGTTCAACGGGTGGTCATCTTCGATTCAAAACATCCAAGTCGATTTTGCAGATGAGAACCCTCAGACACAGCGAGTCAGTATTGGCTTATCAGTGATTGTTCGTGTTACACTTCGTGATGGAACCTACCACGAGGATATTGGATATGGTTCTATTGACAACGCCAAAGGCAAAGCCATGGCCTTTGAGAAAGCCAAGAAAGAGGGCACCACCGATGGGCTGAAGCGAGCACTTCGAAGTTTTGGCAATGTTCTTGGCAACTGCATATACGACAAGGACTATGTGAAGCAGGTCACCAAGATGAAGGCTGAGCCGGTAAAAAAGTTTGATCAAGATAATCTCTATCGTCATGGAGACTATGCCAAGGCCAGCCTGGCAAAGACGGAACCGCCAGCTGCTCCAGCACCTACTACTACGGCGATCAAGACAGAGCCGGCGCTGATCGCGCAGGAATCCTTTGAGGATTTCCTCGGAGGTATACTCTCTTCCGATGGATTTGACGAGATCGAGGCTGAATATCTCTAGAGCTCGATGAGGCCGATTTTTGCGTGCCAGAAGATGGCCACCCAGACGAGATTATGCTGTCTACTTCTGTTCTTGGCCAGGGGCCTGCCGAGAGGCCTTCGAATAACCCGCCCCAACAACAGCCCAGCCGTTTTGCGCCCAACGCCCCTCCCAACCGCGCACCGCAAACTCCGATTCAAGGGCAGCCTCGTCCTCAACCTGCTAATGCTGGCACTGCAGCCGTACCAAATCGCCCGCAACTTGGAGGCTCTGGTCGGACGACCCCAAATCAGTTGGGAAACCCTCGGCCCCCACCTAATGCTCCGCCCCCGAATGGCGCTGTTCCTGAGAACGTGGGCTTCTTTTCTGCGCGCGCTGTCAATCAGCTGCCCGAATCATCGATACAAGACGCCAGCAACGCTCGTCTGGCTGTGCCTCAAGGCCAGCTAGCGTTTAACCCTAAGGCGGAGAGTCCCTCGATCCGCAAGACACCGGGTATCGATCATTCTTCTTCCAAGCCTGTTGCTCGGAATGGTCAACACGTGCCCCCTTCTAGCAGTCAGGCGCAGCAGGTGCCTCATTCCAGCACGAGTAGTTTTACTCCCGTTCGACCTCCCATGTCGAGCTCCCAAAGTCGAGGCAATGTAGTCAACCCATCACTGGACCAAGCCCGAAGGATTGGAGCGCCCATGGGACCGGGCAGCCCACTTGCCAATAGAGGGTCCTATAGGCCGCCAACAATGAAGCGACCACCTCCCGGTGATGCGGGTGGTGATAGAACGCCCTTGGCTGACTTACCGGCAAATGACAACAAGCCCATGACGGTCAATGGGCTTGAAGCGAAGCGACAGAAGATGATTTAGGTGCAATGGAACGTCTGGTTGGTAAACTGGGGGTGCATGGGTTACGGGGACAATGGCGTATGGCGCATGTTTTACTTGATGAATCTTGGACTCTTCGTAAGGAGCATTGGAGGTCAGGTCAGGTCCATCTGCTCCGACAAGACGACCAATTGCTCAAGACTCAGAACGACACTGCTGGCGATAACAGAGACATATCCTTTACTGAGAGGTTTGGGGGAATAGCTTACTACAGACAATAACGATAATAAAAGAGCCTTTAAACATTCAATTATATCTGGTCATTTGCTTTTGACGTGGGCCTTTATTTGGTGGTTGTACATATGCCTAATGTGGTTTGTGTCTAATATACAGTGCCCATTCTTTACAACGTAGGTAGTGGCGTGATATCTACTCCTCTTTTTTCTTGGTATGATTTTCTTGCTTGTTTGACAAGGTCCCCTCTATATATAGCCAACTTATTTGGTCCCCTTAGTTGGAACGCAAGTCGAACATTCTTCTCACAGCGTGGCGAGGCCAGCACGAGCCTGCTTAGCAGCCTGGGGAAAGTCATGGCTCTTGGCCATGTCTATGCACTGGTTGTACTTCTTGCGAGCTAGGTCCTTGTTACCTAGCATGGCAGCCACATCGCCCCAGTTGCAGAGGGCGACAGCGCAGGCCTCGTCGCATTCGGGTGTGCGATCGTCGCCCTTGACGTCTTTGGCATGAACATAGGCGTTCTTGGCCCAGTTCTGAGCGGCTTCAAGACACTCCTTGCGGGTAGCGGGCATGGCAGGGTCGTGCAACTCCTTGATGATGTCGGAGGTCTCGGCGGCCGACGAAGGTATAAAGATGGGATGCTGGGCGAAACTGGCGGCGAGGTTGTTCATGATGACTGGACGGTGGCAGGGTGTATCGCACAGACGGAGAGCATGGAAGAAGAGGGGGATGGCAAGGTGGAATTGTGACTTGCGCTCATAATCACGGCCGAGGGATTCAATAGCGCCGCCCAGTTGCTCGGGGGTCAGCCAGTCGCCCTCGCCGGGTTTAATTCCCTCCTCTTTACGGCGGCGAAACTCCTTGAGGGCGGTCTCGACGCCCCAGATGAGGTGCTTCTGGGAGTTGTCGGGATCCAAGACGTGCTCGTCGGCATATAGTTCTCCTAGCTTGATGGCACTGCTGACAGCCTTTGTGAGCAGTCTCGTTCGCTTGTGCCAAAGACTCTCAACGACAAAGTTCTCATCAGGCTTGTCTTCAGGAGCGGCTGGCTGATTATTTGGGTCAGCAACTTCAGGGTTCTCTGGGGCAGGTTTGACGAGTCGTCCTTCGTCAGTGACTTTGCCCTCCTTGACCGTCTGCTCCATGACGGCAATCCACTTGTTGCAGTCTGCTAGAACAGATTCGATGACATGAATACATGCGCTGTGGTTTCCGATCAACTGTAGCCAGTGTGAGGTCTGCAGTCGAATACCGAGCACCTCATCTGAGAAAGGATCCAGTCCATGCTCGGCGCACTGCTCCATGGCACGCTTATAATACTTGAGAGCTAGTTCGGCGTCGGGGTTGATGTTGGTGTAGTAGAGGGCTCGTCGCAGGGAGTTGGCGATGGGCTTGGGGTACCGAGTGAATTGATAGTGATAGAAGTAGGTAAAGTAGAGCGTAACGGTATAAGCGGCGATACCAGCAACGAAGACGAGACTGGCAACGTTAATTGTCGTGGAAAGATGCGCAAGTGGAAAGTATCTTACACGAGGATGCCTAGAGTTGTCGCTCCGGGACTTTGCTTATAAGCCGTCTTGATACCAGTTGGGCTCATGGCGAAGAACAAGCTCCGTAGACCAGCACCCAGCGCCCTTTTGGCAAATTGACCAAAGGTGATCTGAGGTTGCGCCTGGCCCTGCTGCCTCTGAGGAAGCTGATTCTTCTTAGCCTCGAGATCTTTGTTGACGCCATCGTTTGATGTAGCGGCTCTTAGAGCACGAGAGATGTGTAGTTGTCGCTGAAGAGGAATGACAGCGCGGAAGTTGACGACGGCCGAGTGCGATTGAAGCCGGACAGAGAGGAGACCCGAAGTCGCATGACGAAGGCATTGGCCTCGGAGGGGCCTCAATGAGGCGACGGCCGAGACCGACATGATGGAAGAGCCGTCTAGGAATCAATACACACAGAAGCGTGCTGAAAACCGAAGATGTGAGGCTTCCTATTGTCGACACAAGTCCGTAAATCGAGCTTAAAAAAAAACTGATGATACAATCTAGTTCATCCATTTACGGTCGTCAACGAGCAGGACACTAAAATCGTCATGCCCACATGCACGGGCCAACTTCGGGGTCAGGAGGTACGTACCGGTTCTGACCATAGGAGTTTCAGACGCTCCACTGAGACACCTGAACAATTTACATTACAGGCCGAGGCTTTTGTTTTGATTGATTGTGATAGCGGGTTTGGCGGGGGAGGGGGGCTAAGCTAAGTTAATAGCTGGTGGCCAAGAAGCACGACTTTGCCCAACCCATAACGAGCTTCCTTTTTCTTATTACGATATCCTTGGAAATCACGACACATACTAGTACAACCTCATCTTTTTTATCTTTCATTTATACTCATAGTCATATCAAACCCTTTTCCTCTTCTTTTCTGTCCCATCGTCACATACACTTCCTGACTGCTCATCATGTCTGGAAAGTTTGAGCCCAAGACTCCTGTCAACCTTGAACCCCCCAAGGACGATATTATCTCACGGGAGGAGTTGGCCAAGGCAAACGGTGAGAGGAACATTTCCTCTGATGAGAAGTCGCGTCTACCTACGCCAATACTAACAATCCTTTCACTAGGTGCTGATGGAGCCAAGTGCTACGTAGCCATCAAGGTAAGCTCATCATCACCTCTCATCTCATGCATATCCAAAGAACCGCAATTAACCATACAACAGGGCAAGGTCTACGATGTAACAGGAAACAAAGCCTACCTACCTGGAGCTTCATACAATGGTACTTTTTCTTTCATCCGCCATGAGACCCCCCCCTTACTCGAAAACTTACTGACCCCTCTTTAGTCTTCGCTGGCAAGGACGCCTCTAGAGCCCTGGGCAAGACCTCTACCAAACCTGAGGACGCCCGCCCTGAGTGGCAAGATCTCGACGACAAGGAAAAGGGAGTTCTCAACGACTGGGTCACCTTCTTCTCGAAGCGGTACAACGTTGTTGGTGTCGTGGAGGGAGCCACAAACATGGATTGACTAGCCGAGTTGCCTCCGAATAAGCCTGTCAAGTTATGATTTCAACGAGTTCTTTTCCATTTATTACTCCTTTCCTCGTATGAGCATGTGTATTTCGTGAATATCGAATGGATTCGAGCTCCCAACGCCTTACCTCTCTCAAGTCGATGTGTTCGCCCACCTGTTCAACGTCTCACAGGCACGGCCCGCAGCGTCATGCCTCTACAGGGCTCTTCATGTGTGTAGCCGCACTGAATGTATTTTCAAAGCTGACAGCTCAGTCTTGTTCCCTGTGCTCTTCAGTACTGATATTGGGACACGTAACTGTCAAATCGTTTCCCAAAAAGAACCCAAAGTTAGCTTCTGCATTACTATTGTCCTTTCTGGTAATTCGTTAATGGCTCAGTATAGGACACCATGTGTAGGTCTCAGATGTCATTGCGTCACAACTGTTGCACCATCTTAACGGCCTCAATAACGTCTTTTATTTATTCTCCGTCAAAAGTCACCACAACTACCATTAAACCCATGCGATGGAGTTAACTCCAGTCCTCAACTTTAATAAGAACGCAGTGACCTTTCTAGCCAGACAAGGCCAGCCCGATACTATTGCAGCCCTCCCTAAGCATAACAGAACGAAAACCTTTTTCTTGATTCATGGACATTTCTTAACCTTGATATGGCATTGACCAATATTCCCAAACCCATCATTTTTGTGTCGGTGTTTTCCTTCCCATACACGCTGGACACTCTATACCCTGAAGCCAGGAGTTTCGCAAAACCTTGACGCCATAGCATCGGTGATGAGGGTCATTTCTCGCAAAGTGACAATACGACTTCAGCCGGAGCTCGTAGTGGCCGCAACTGAATAGAAACTCCTCCCAGTCGCACATGTTGAGTTGCTTTTGTACTTGCTAAGGTCGACGGGTCAGTCCGTTTCTGATGCCAACGAATTTCGGGCACTTACAGATAAATCGACTGTGACAAATTGTATGTGATAGGAGAGTGACTAGAAAAGCTAGAGTTGGCAAAGTGAAGAATGTAAACGTTCGAGTGCGGATAACTGTTCTGCGGGCGGTATGAAAGAAGAAGCTTAAGGGCCTTTATAGTTGAAGGGGTATCTACAAAGGACACTTGATCGCATGTCGATAACCAGACGGTAGGCTCAGGTATCTGTCTGCATCTTGTTGAGTCGACACATGTTCAATGTCGCCAATGCATTTTGATATGAATCACAAAGCAACTTGCAGCCTATCGAGAGACAGAATTTCGACATGGCGCTGGAATCTATGCAAATACTCGGTTTCTTCTGCGCATTTATGTCAAGATATCAAGTCAGTGTGAAGGATCCGTCACCACGTATTTAGCTAGCCGTAGCCCAGCTTCTCGAATGAGCAATGTGCATGAATAATGTGCAGATAACCGTAGGATAAGAGAGTCAATATGGCAAGACTCGGGACATCTCGTCACACCATGCCATTCATGTACTAAACAGATAGTTCGCAGATCAGAAAAGACGTCGATAGGGTCGAGTAAGAACCACAACTGCCATTGGCCGAGAGCCATGCTGTCATTATAAATTTATTGTAAATTTTGTTGTTGAAATAAGAAAAGATGGGGCGAAGCCTACAGCTACCGGTATCCCGTTGACAGGCCCTTGGATTGAGCCAGCCAGAAAGAAGTAACATGGATCATAAGCCTACATATCAGAGACAAATCGATCGAGAGAGATTGTCATGTAAGCCACCGAATGTCCCTCGTGATCTTAATCGGTTGACAAGGGCAAGCCAGGCGGGAATGTAAGGCGTGCATGGGGCTGAACTCGATACCCAGATTTTGGGATGCTGGAACAACTACTTGACTATCCTCGAGTGTGTTTCCGTTCAATTTGAGCCCTATTGGTGCCTGAATATGCGAACAGGCATTGTCGAATGAGGTAGGTACACTACCTGTGAACGGGAGAATGCATATTCAGGTAGCTAGAGATCTAGGCCGACGCAAGATGTGACTTGTGGGATGATAGGAAAAGATGCCGATGTTAGATGGCAGCTAGGATTACTCTAATGACAAGGTGAAAAAAAAAGGGATAGATTGCAAGAGTATGTAGATGGAGGATTGGAGAGATGAAAAAAAAAAGCAAGGGAGAAACTCACACAAAAAGATTCGGACGTGTGAATGAATGTCTTGCCTTGAAACTGAAATGGACGTTGACAGCGGCGCAGCTGATGTTGTGCATGCAAGAAGGGACAAAACGTCTTTGTGGCTGTGGTAGAAAGATCAACATGTTGTGCCGTAGTCTGTAGTCGGGCCTCATCATTGATAATTGACCCATCATGGGATTTCAGCAGCACAGCCTGTCCTCGGATTGGCTCAATCAACGGAACCAGTTGTCACGGAGGATTTGCTAAACAATTTGACGGTGAGGTCTTTTGCATCGAGAGCCAGGTCACGGACGCGATATGACGGATGCCGTACATGAAAACAACAGAAAGTTGAGTGGATAACAATGGCGCAGCTACAATTTCGCATCAAAATATGTCGAGTGTTGTCATGAGAGCGTTGAGTCATAGGCTCATGCTGAAGGTTGTGGTGGCATTGACAATTGTTTATCGCTGCCCAGTCTTGCACTTTTGGCAGTGAGGATGGAGAGAATGCGGCTCTGTGAGCGAAATTGATGCGATGTATGACGGAATAACTCGGTTGACAGAAGGTTGCGGTGTGAGTATGAGATGTAAGAGATAGAGAAAAAGTATCAACCATGATGGTTCGCACGACGGTTTGCCCCAGTGCAACTCCGGGCAACTCCTTCACACAACGGCCGGGCGCACTAACTCAACTGCCCGTCTGCCTCGCTGGTTGCCTGGTTGCCTACTCGAGCCAGGGAAAAAGTGACGGGGACGTGATTGGCCACCCTCACCTTCTCAGCACAAAAGATCAGGGAAAAAGTTGTGGGAAAATGAGGCGGTACAGCGTTCGACTCTGCCATTAACCTATCACATCCATCAACACCTTACATGCACCTCCAACTGACTGACTGACACACCCTGACGGACAGGACGGGATAGTCAAGGCCACCTCCGCCATCTCGGGACATTTTTCTTCATCTTGTCATCTCTTCATCCCTTTCATCATCGTCTCGCCGGCCTCAGCCTTTTCTTTCTTAATATATCCGTAACCCCAACTTCTTCCTTTTCCTGCTTCTCCTCGTCACCCCTCCCTCCCTTCTTCAACGCCAATCCAACCAGCCAGGCATGGCCTCTCGTCACCTCAACTCGTAACCACTACAACCACAACCACAACCATAGCTACAAGAAACTGTACTGCCGATCCTTGCATTTTCATCCGTTAATACCAATACTTATCTCCTTGATTGAACAATAAACTCTCAGCCTGTCTGCCCATTGCTTCTGCCACTTTCTGCACAGCCTTTCGCAACATCGCATGCTATTTGACCATCAAACCGGGCCAGTTTGCTAGCTATTGCGCATTCACTGTACGATATACGATATCATTTGCCTACGCTCAAGCCCTCTTTACCACCTATTTCATCACCAGGCGGTCGACCAAGCTGCACTCTCAAGCCAAGATCTCGAGATTTTCATTCATGTATGACTAGTTTTCTTACTGTTCCGATTCTGTTTTCTACTTTGGCCCAAGAAGGCCCCGAAAGGTACCACGGCTGTTATGGCACATGCCTGCACATTTCCCATATTTTCTTGCACTTTTCTTGGCCCTATCGACATAGCTCATCCAACCCTTCCAACATTGAGATGTCGATGACTTGCTCGGATCTTTTTGTCACAGCCGTGTTGGAAAGATCCGAGTGATCTAAGCGATCTAAGTGGCCTTTCTGACCCCCGGCTGTGCTGTATGTCCGTGTTGCTATTCGAGCCTTTGAATTCATCCGTTGATGTCTTTCATGGCCGCTGTTACTCTATGTTCATTTATGGTACTCAAACTGTCAAATGTATCAATTCTTGATGTAGATGCCTATCACTTCTGCTTGACCTTCCTGGTACATGAACTTGCACACATCCTACACTCATTTACATCGCTCCGGTTGCTTTGAGCTGAGAGGCTAACTATCTATGTCTGTGTAGCAGTATTTACTTATTAGCAAAGCACCTGGAACTCTCTTTTGCCGTCCGACTCGTTACGAAAGCTCAGCGTCCACAGACTTTGCCTGATTTACCAACTCTATACCACACTTCGATATCCGCTTTCAATATTGATACCGACCTTTCACTCCTTCATCTTCGCGCCGCTCCAACTCGTCGAGCGCTTGGATATCATGGACCCCCAAGGGTTCACGCTGCCTCGGCAGCAGAACGATGACGGTTCTGATCGAGCGAGCCAGCAGTTATTCAATAGTTTTCTGTCCTTTCCCCAACCTGAATCTAATGGCAACTCCCGATCGATCCAGGATACTCTCAGTAACTTCACCAACCGAAGTGATGATCCTTGGACCATGGTCGGCGCGCGCTTTCGTGGCACTTCGGCAACCCTCAACTCGGCGTCGTTTCAAACCTACAGAAACCAACCTACCTTATCGGATGCTGGCACTTCTTTACCAGGCGACTCTGGATATGGAAGCAGGCCAACTCCTAGCATTGGTGACATTTCCGGTTTTGGAGATGACTTCAATCGAGATGCCATTAGTTCAGATGGCCAAAACCAACTTGGTAACATGCTCAGCACAATCCGATTTCTTGATGGACCTCCATCCGATACTACTTATCAACATAACCTTACTCCTCGCCCTCCGTCAAGCGTCGCCACTGCTCCGGCGGAGTGTGGGCGAGTATACCGATGCACAGATTGCAGTCAGTTCTGTCGAACAAAATCAGAGTTGAGGTTCGTATCGCTGCTATGCACATATTCTCTATCCTTGGCCTAAGTACTAATACGACATAGGAAGCATCAGCTAAAGCATAGTCTACCCTTTCAGTGCGATGTACCACGATGCACCCGCTCAAAGGGATTTACCTCCCAGAACGACCTTGACCGGCACAAACGATCAGTCCATAGTGACAAGACACTAGGTGGGCGCTGGTTTGTATGCCATCATGGCCAATGCGCCAACAAGAGTCCTCCAAAACCATGGCCGCGGGCAGACAATTTTCGCTCCCACCTTCTCCGCATACATTCCATCAAGCTCGAAGCCGATGGCGACCTTCAGAAATACATATTCAAGAACCCCCACACGTACGTAGCCATCTTTAGCCATGGGCTTGCTCTAGATTTTGAACAACATGCATTAACACCAAACCAGTCTATCATCGCGGCAGGATTTGCAGGGCATCGGAGGATCGGCCTTGTCATATGCAAGCAGTGTCGACCGGCACTCTCAGACGAATGTTTTCGGAGATGGGTCCTTCTTTCAGACACCGCATTTATTTGTCAGCGAGTCACAAGGCATGAGTTTCCAACCGCTGTCCACTCCCAATCCTATTCACGCAGTATCTTCCACAACGCATAATCGGAACGCATCGACCCTTGCACCTGTCCATGAAGGAGAAGAAACCTGCATCCAGCCTGCTTTCCTTATCGAGAGGAGTCAGACGCGTACTCCATCGGATGCATCTTTTCGGGATGCGTTCCTCGATGACTCGGAATGGCAGACTGCAGCAGATGAGCAAGACATCGAAGCCGAAGACGAGGATGTTGCCGCAGTCCCCGAGTCTCCGATATCTCCTCAGGAGTCCACTACTCCTACTCTGGGCATGAAACAAACCGAAGAGACTGTTTCAGGGACTCACACTCGGGTACCTGATGCGTCAAATAAACCTGATATCCAAGAGAGCGACTTGCAAATGTCCGATATGGATGATGATGCGAATAGGCCTGTTCAAGGCACTTGTACTGTTGTCAAAATGCCTCAGCCCGATGGGTCGAACGAAGAAGATATCAAGAAGTACCTCAAAAGCCTGCCGAAAGCCTTACTTGAAGATGTCTTGAGGGGCGATGTTGCAGAATCAAAGTCAGACATTGTAGTGAAGGATGAACCGAGCAACAAGAAACATGGGAACTCATATAAGTGCTCGTTATGTCACAAAGACTTTAACCGTCAATCTGAACTGAGGTAGGGGACTCCCTCGTGGAAAAACATAGTTGCTGCTAATTCTATTAAGGAAACACTTTAAGCGACACGAAAAGCCCTATGGTTGTACATTTAAGGACTGCGCTGGGATGTTTGGGAGCAAGAATGATTGGAAGCGTCACGAGGGTATCCAGCACCTCGGAATTGAGACGTGGCAGTGCGATGAGCAGAGGAAAGATCTGGCTGATCGCTGCACCAAGACCTTTCAAAGACCGGAGACCTTCAAGAAACATCTCGCACGGGAACACGAAATAAAGGAGCGTGATGCGTTGAAGACGAAACTGGCTAGTTGTCGGAAAGGCCGTATCAAACTTCCCCATTTCTGGTGCGGATTTTGCTCAAGAAATATCGGGGTTGGTGAAAACGCAGATTGGTGGACTGAGAGATGTAACCACATTGACGATCATATTTGTGGACGATGTGACGACGGCAAGAGGATGATGAACGATTGGATTCATGAAGAACTTCCGGACAACGGTTTCAAGGACGATCCAACACAGTCGGGCCAAAGCTCAGTTAAAGCGAAAAACGCGTTGATCTCGAGGCTACCAGCCACGACGGATGAAGGGATCGAATGGTCTTGTGTGAGTGGTTTGCTCGATAACGAAGGATATGCCTTTGCTAATGAAGACTTTAGCACAACTGTGGGTTTTCGAACAACATGAAAATATCACCTTCCTGTGTGGACTGCCAGCATGTTCGCTGCAGCCACTGCCAAATCACAATCGTTGAGGGGACGCCACTCTAACACCAGAGGCGCGCACTGGGTGATGGTGGGAAACCGGCGTTGAGGTTAATTGACAAACCATGCGAACGGATGATTTAGAGGGTGTTGATGATATGGATGATGTGACATGACAGACGAACTACGCTACGATTTACAGGAACAGTATAGTGGAAAACTGCACACTTGAGATGAATGAATGTCGACTCCTGTTCTTTTCACATTTTATCTTGCTGCACATGCCCGACTGTTGGTACCACAATGTCGGAAATATAAACCCATGCCTGTTATTGTGACATGTGCATATATGAAAGGATCTCGAGTTAATTGTTGGTCATGACTCAAGAATCGGTGACACGATCAACCCAGCCTGTCAAGCTAGACGGTACCTAGTAGGGGGCCTGGGTGGTAAGTGTAGGAGTGTTGCCCACAAACTTGGTAAACAAAAGAAACGTTGGTCATCCGGGGGGAAGAGATGCAAGGAATGAAGTTGGCATATTTCTCGCCATTGCAGCTCGTGCATGGGTGGAGTAGATTGTGTGATCTTGGCACATCACGGTTGGCAGATTTTGAGATCTAAGACAAAAAGAGAGCGAGTCGCGATATAAGTTAGGTTCAGTGAACTTGCAGGTCGAGAGCACAGAGAAATGTTGATGTCAGGGTCAAGGTTAGAAGCAGCCCTGGGCGACTAGATCCTACCGGATGTACGGGGGTGTCTTATCATGTAATGTACTGTAGGTAATCTTGATGGACCCAACTGATGGACTGGTAGTTTTTGGACGGGAATAAGTGGATAATGAATTCTTAGCACTAGAACAGTAGGTAGATTGATGGATGTGCAGACTGCAGAATAAGGTAGAATAGATCGACAAGAAGAGACCCATGATCAGATGATAAGTGGAGAACTCCGATACCCCGGTCACGAAACAAGGATCCGGAGTTGGGTTAATTATCACGAATAGACGTATTTGGATGCACGCAGACAGGACAAGTGAAGAATGTTGGGTTGGGA
>JABFFC010000351.1:0-21445 GCA_013623535.1 Fusarium penzigii
ACATCATCTTGAAACCGGTCAGTGTTTAACCCACAGGGCTATGCCACATTGCGGGGAAATTTCCTTCAAGACAAGTTTAGGTATGGTAACCAGGTAGTGGTAGCATTCCTCTTCGTCATACACCAGCAAGGTCAGGCGTTGTTTGACACTGTAGTACCAGGCAACATCACCCACCTGCAGCCCGACAGATACCGTTGATGCCTTGCATGTTGTCCGAGTATACAAAATATTGGTGCTAGACCGACCAGCTTCTTGTCAACTTCCATTTCGCTTCTAGATGCCCAATGACATCGATATAAATTTCATGTGGGACTAACGTTTGCTTCTCGACAATGTTACCTAACCCAACCGAACCTCGTCCTGTTCTTGTTCAACTCACGTTGGCGAGTGAGTGCAAGTGCTTCCACCAAGTTTTGACAGCGGTTATGTGCAGCGAGTTACCCGTCTCACTGGTAGGTACCTAGGTTAGCCGCATCAGCCACAACCGAGATCCTACATAGGTAGAAGCCACCAAGATCATCTTCGTCAAGACAACAATCTCTCTCAACAGACAAAAAGACCCGAAAGCATGACAAAAAAAAAAAAAAANNCCAACTGAGCTAAGCGAGCTGAAGAGTTGGTTGACTGAGCGAATGACTCCGCTGCTGGATGACGGAGTGAGAGCACAACTTGACTATGAGGGATACATGATTGTGCTGCTTTTGATACATATTGAGATAGGGTTGAAGTTCATACATTGAGACGCTCCAGTTTTAGTTTCGAAACTAAACTTGGCGTTACATGAACACGACATCAGCTACTCAAACCACTGTTAATTTGTCCACACAATATTGGCCAGCTACCTACTCTGTACAATGCGGCCCAAACTCGTAGTCCTTGCTGGTTGGGTCATAGCAATGAACAGGATGGCGGTTGAAGAATTATACTTGTGCTGATGTTTACATTCAAAGTCATGTTGAAGTTGGCATATGTTAGTTAGTACTGTGATTACTCGAACGTGACCTCTGTAATCAGCATTGATCACAACAGCCAATCAATTGATACTTTGTGACTGTTTCAAGCTACTGCTGCTGTACTTACAATGTCAAAAATAGATACCCGGCATCACTTCCTCAACCGCCAATGCAAGGAACAAGGGACATTGACTTACTGTATGATATACCCATGTTTAGTAAGTAAGCGAAGAAAGAAAGAGAGGACATCAACAAGGCCCTCATTCTCCACTCTCCCTTTATTATACCATATCGCTATACCAAGAAATCTTTATACCAAAAATACAAATACAAATACAAATTCACCCTGTTAGACGCCAGTCTCAGTATCGTCCTCGCTCGGCATTTTCACTGGCTCACAATCATCCCGCCAGGAAGCAACCGGTTTCCACCTCCCCATGACGCAACTAACCGCCAAAGCGCAACCCACCTTGATTGGTGACACGACATCCAAAAGGGGTCTTTGTTTCGGGTCATGATCTTCTCCTCCACGTCAACTTACCATTCGGCGATGCGCTCATACTATGCGCCCTCTCTTTGTTTCAACCCTGAATGGGTGACATAACATCTTCAAGGATGTTTCACTTGCTTAACTATAAAAAAAAAAAAAAAAANNTATATAAAAAAAAAAAAAAAAAAAAAAGTCCTCTTTTAGGTTTAGACAGGGAATAGGACGAAAATCATTTGTTTCTGTTGCTGGGGAAAAGCTGGTTCTTTGACCCTTGTTTTATTTGCATCATGGCTATGTGGCAAACCTTATAAGACAAACCACACTGCTGCCAACCTCCCCGTGTGAAAAAAGATATTCTTATTTCCTGCTTCCCTCTCCCCTTTTACGAGTTTTCGTTCCTCAAAATATCCATCATATTTATTAATCAATCCATCAATCCGTATCATAATCGTTACTCAGCAGTGGTACCTCTGATACCCGACGTAACACGAGGCAAACGCAGCCATGTTGTCGAGAGTATTCGTCTTCTTCCCCTTTGCCTTATCTCTAGTGGCATTTATACTCAGTTTCCTATGTCTTTTTGCTGGTCATAATGAAGGATTCATGGAGGAATATGCAATCGTAAGAGTAAGTGCAATATAATATCACCTCGCCTCACCTTACTTCACCTTACTTCACCTTACAACAACAGCCACCTAACATCGACAGTTGAATGTATCTATGCTTGGTCACGACCTCATCGACGTCCAAAGTGATAGTGCTACCACCGAGGACGAGGGCGATGGAGATGGCGGCTTCCTCGACAGAGTCTCTGACAAGTGGGACGAAATCAAGGAGGATGTCAAGGAGGGCGTTAACGACATCACTGGCAGCATCGCTGATCAATTGGCCGACACCCTTGGTATTTCTGAATGGTACTCCATTCACGTCATGGAAGCTTGCGAAGGTTACTACAAGCCCAATGCAACAAGTCCCGGTGCTGGTCTCAACGTTACCAACTGCACGGACTCCACCCCTGGCCGTAAGTCTACCCGTAGATACCAATCAAAACTCCAAGACCACGGTGCTAATTGTTGCTTAGAGCGCTTCAATCTTTCGGAGATGATCGACCACGAACTCGAAGTTGGTCCCTTTAGCCTTAATCTGGCCGACATCAACTGGCCCGATGAGATCGACGACGCTCTCGACGCCATCAACGCCGCTCTCCTTGCTCTCTTCATCGTTTATGTTCTGGGAATCGGCTTCTCCGGCCTCGCCATGCTCACCTGTCTCGCCACCTTTTTCCTCTTTACCCGTCGCGGCATCAATGCCCTCAACCTTGTCCTGGCTACACTTGCTGCCATATCCCTCACCATAGGAAGTATCGTCGCAACTGTAGCGTCCACCAAGGGTGTCAATAAGATCAACGATTTCGGCGACGACGTTGGTGTATCCGCTCATGCCGGCTCAAAGTTCTTGGGCATCGCATGGGCTGCCAGCGGAGTCATGATCCTCGCCATGATCTACTGGGTTGTGCACATGTGCATGGCTCGTCGTGAGAGGAAGAGAGAGTGGAAGCCTCGCAAGGGAAGCTACTAAACGAAGACGAGAATGTGTGATTATGCAATGACTAGACTGTTTTTTTCCCGGACGACACAAATTGGCTTAAAAAGGTTACGATACCATGGATTTCTTTCATTCCTTTTGTTGTTCTCTTTGGATTTAGAGCGCAAACTGCGGTCAGCTATTATGCTGATTGAGTTGACATTTCACTTATACCCGACTCTGACGTCTCAATGCGATTTGGATTTATATTGGAAAGAAATGATAGTAATAACATAGGATAGCTGGTCTAGCTTATAAATAAAAGACTAACTTAGAAAGTATAAAAACAAAACACCTGATGCAAGGCTGACTTGAATTGACGAGCCTCGATTAATTGTTATGAAGGCAGTAGAAGTCAGTTAGTAGGTAACTTCATACGCGACTTACACGAAGTGAGCGAGGTTGGGCACTCACATCTCTGCACCTACCACTTTCAGACATTCCATTATTATCCAGCGCGGCACTTATTACGTCATTTCTTAACAACGAAACCACCACAAAGCAAGGATTAATATCACGGTGTCACCTGCCACTTTCCATTTGTTCAAATGGAAAGTGCCTTGATTTCATTTTTTAGCGCCTCGTGCTTGTCTAGTGACTCTAGTCTCCCTTTAATCTTGGCATCTTCTTATTATCTGAGCAAATACTTTTGTGCTTGATTTATAGTCCAGCAAATGTTGTCTGCCTCGCGCATCGGCATAGATCATCTAAACCGCTCTCGACAGACCGATCATCAAAACATGCCTGAAAATCACCACCACGATGAAGAGTCTGGCTCCAGTGAGACGCAGTCACTTCTCGGGCGGGGTCGACGACGAGCAAGACGGTTCTGGGATGGTTTCGTAGACTTTGCTTTCCAGGATAATATTCTCAAGATTGCATTTGGTTTGATGTAAGTTGTGGTCAACATATCAATACTGAATGATCGATACTGATCCCCTCAAGCCTAGCATCTGCTTTTACAGATCTTGTCAAATCATTCGTCAGCGACGTACTAATGCCCCCGATTTCTGTCATTCTCCCTCTCAACAAGAACATGGAGGAAAAGTTTGCCGTCCTCAAAGCTGGACCAAATATGAATTCGTCAACGGGATACAATACCTTACACCAGGCACAAGATGATGGCGCCGTGGTCATGGCATATGGGTGAGCTTACCTTACCGAATCCTCACAGAAAAAGACTAACGAAATAGATCATTTATAAGCCAGATCATCTCATTCATCATGCTGGGCTTTGCCCTTTATGGACTTGCGCATATGTACCAGCTGGCATCCAGTGAGCCCATCATCAAGCACACCAAGAAGTGCAAGTATTGTAGACAACGTATCAATGAAAAGGCAAGCAAGCCGAATTATTCAAGTAGATTCCCACTAACAACCACTAGTCTATCCGATGTATCCAATGCACAAGTTGGTTGGATGGTAGGGAGGACCGTTCTTGATCTTCAAGCGATCTATAATGTGCCTGGAACCGAAGAAATTATATGCATTTCACGGAGCATAGCGTTGACGTGCGAAGTTGCATACTATTATAAGCAGAATAATACTGCAACCTACCAAAACTCCAGATTTTATATTTATAGCATGTGCACAAACTCAAGCTTCATTACGCCCAGATGAAATCATTTACATTATCCAAGTATGCACGTACTATTACAAGTCCATAATCAGATCTCTCAACACCTACTAGCAACCTGACAGCTCGTAGTCTACAGCAACATGGCAGCACCGCCGACAACAGCAGCAACACCAGCCATGATGGCATTGTTAGTCACCATGGGTCCGGCAGCGTTGTCAGTAGGTGTGGCGATGGCCTCGGAAGTAGCGTCAGAAGTAGCCTCGGAAGTGGCGTCAGAAGCGGTGGCAGCGGTGGACTCGGAGGCAGAGTCAGCATCGGAGCCAGACTCGGTGCTCTCAGCTTCAGAGGCAGTGTCGGTGGGCTTGGAGACTCCGGTGGTGGAAGCAGGGGCAGAGTCGCCAAGCTTGTTGGCTCCAGCCGTGACAGTAACGGGGACGAGGACAGACTTGTAGTCGGTAGGGTCCACCGTGGTGGACATGACAGTGCTCGAGTCCATAGTGACACCATCTACTGCGCCATTCATGGTGATGGTGCAGTCAACCGCATATTTGGAAGGGGTCATCTTGCAGTCGTAAGCCTGGGTTCTATTTTACGTCTCCAGTTAGCGAATGCCTTGTGTAAATTCGATGCTCTGTTCACACATACGCAGTTCCAAATTCCTCATCGCTGACGGTCCACTCGTATGAAAAGGTGGATTCGCCAGCGACGATTGTTGGCTTCAGACTACCCAAACCGCATTCAACCTCATCGGCGCCAGAAGGGCACGCAAGAGCCAGGGTGGTTGCTTCGCCCTTGACGCCAACGACGGAGGCTTGGAGGTCCTGAGGGTCGAAGAGAGGAAGGAAGAGGTTGAGAGTGGTGGATTGAGCGGCGGCGACGGCGAAAGCGCCAGTGAGGAGAGCGATAGAACGGGCCATTGTAATGATTATTAGGGGGTTTTCTCAGAAAAGAGTGACTGTTGTGTTGAAATGAGTGGACACAAGTTGGCTGTGAAAGAGAGAGAGGGTTGAAGGCAAAGTGAGAATGGAGAGGGTGTTGAAGGAGATGAAGAGATAAATAGCAGGCAGATTTCTTTTAACGAATTGACTACCGGCATCTTAATGTCCTTAGAGAACTAGGTTAAAATCCTACAATGGTATAATTTGAATCGGTCCTATCCACTTAATTACAGAATTGCATGGGGGTGGACAGTATAGGCGCGCCGATGCTGGGTTTAAGCAGGGTTTATCTGCCTAGAATGCTACCAAACGTCACAAGTAGGAGCCGATGAAAACTGAGCTAGTGTTGTTTTGTAAAAGGGGTGCCTTAGAAACTGCAATGTCAGATTACAGAGCTGAGAGGTCGGTATGGGAAAATTGTATGGTTCGACGGGCCGTGGGAGATTCAGGGGAAGGCGCTAGCAAAACCAGTAAACTCCTTCGATAACAGACCTTGTAACGTTTTTGGCGGCGGGGGTGGCTTGGGAGGCTTCATCGTCGAGGGATGAATAGTTGATAGAACTTGTGGGGATAGAAAAGGCTGTCTGAAGTGCACTGTTAGTTGTAAAATAGATTGATGACGAAATGGTTGTTTTATCTTGGTATTGGTGATTTAGATTATCGTGACTGAGACTGATTGTCGATTTTCTGCTAGAAGTGGAGGATGGAGAGATCGGGATTGAGAAGCCGTGCCAAGGACGAAAGGGGATGCCGAATCTGTGTCCACTTGACGAGAAGGCGAGAGATGATTTGGTGAGGTACGAGTGGTATCATTCGAAGCGGCAGTGGTAAGTGCTTCCTCGTTCAAAGACAGCAGAAACTCCATGTAAGTTGAGTCTTGAAATGTTTGAATCGCAAGAAGAGACTATGAGCGGATTCAAGCTTTTTATGATCGTCATGTAAGGCTGAAACAAGATAATGTTGGTTTGTTGGTAGGTTTCTCGTTTATTTGATTTGAGATGTTGAGGTGTGAATGTCAATGATGATCATTTACCCACAGAGATCCACAGGGTGGGAGAAAGAAGTGGGATAAACTCCGATACATGGAAGGGGTGAGGCTCAAATAGAGTGTAGGGTTACTCAGATTTGAGGAATCAATGTAGGAATATGTAAATAAGGAGATAAAAGGACGTCTGTTACCTGCCTTGTTGCTTTCCTGAATTATACCTTTTCATTGTCCAATCTGGTTTATTCACTCACAGTAGCAAGTCTAGGTAAGTAGGTCACAACACCATCACTCCTTCCCCATGGTCGACTGACTGGATATCGGTCTTGGCGTTTTATCCAAGTCTTGGCGTCGTCTGCTTCGGCGTCCACAAGACGCATGATAGCTCGAGAAATAAAGCCGATAAAGAGATGGACGAAGTTGTGATGTGGCTCTCAAACACTTTTAAACAGCTGGCGGCATTATTCTCAATCATCAAAAACATCTATTTCCTTCCCTTTGATATGTTTGGGTCTTGGCAAATATTCGAGTTACAACAATGTCCTGTCATGGTCTCATCGCCCAGACCTTGGCATTCGGTCTCGCCCACGCAAAATAATTGTCCACAATCCAACTTTGCCCTCAATCGCTCTTGCTTCTATGGCTTCCCTTTCCCTTCTTGGGGGGCTTCTTGGCTTGGCAAAAAGAGGGGAGGGAGGGAAATAAAGGGGAGGCACAAGTCAATCCATTTTTGTATCTCGTCATTCCCAGAAATCCAATTCCAAGATTCTTTTCTTCAATTATTACTTGCCTTGTCGCGAGGGCTTTTTTCTTCTCCTCCCAACCCAAGGCAATGACAAGGGAAAAGTCGATAGCGACCGCAAAAGTGACGACAGCATTAGTAGCAACATTTCTTCATTGCGACATTTGAATCGATTGAGAGCATTCCAACCTGTGGTTTTTTTCTCATCACCAGTTTTCCACGTAGAACTCTATTTCAACGTCAGCTCAACTCTCAACTCAACTGGTCGTAACAAATCAACTCATCAAGGGGTTAGCCCCAACCATGTTGGACTTGTCCTCCATTCTGCTCCTCCTGGTTGCTTTATGCGCCGTCGTATTCGCCAACGAAGATCCCACCGTCACCACAGCGCCAATCTTTTTACCCGGATATAATCAAGAGTCATGGTCACTTGTTCGTGGTAGTGTTCTCGCGAGTGTATGTTCTTACACCTTTTTCCCCTCCAGACAAATGCTCACATGACATGACATAGGTGCCTGTATCTTACCAGACAACCTACACGATATTCTGTCCAGATGCAAACCCTCCCACCTGCGACCTCTCCCTCGAATTCCCCTTCATTCTTGTCCAGGGTCCCGACAGCATACAATTTCACGGCACGCACACGTCCACGCTTACCGCGAACTTAGAATGCACTCTCCACGGTTCCAAAGAAGCGACATGCTCCGGCTACTCGAGCTATATGAAGGGCTACAACAATGGTGCATACGACGGACCTCTCGAGACATCGTGGACATCGACATTTACGGGGACGGAAGTCGAGTGGGGGGTTTTGACGATGGGGGAGCTGCCTCATGATGACGACTCTTGGGCTATCACCGCGACCTGGGCTACTCCTACAGGAGTGTCGGAGTATACTGCCATGACGGAGGCGGCAGACGCTGAGAATGGCGGACTGAGAGCCAAGGGCGATGCAAGGGTTGTTTTTGCGGCAGTTTCCTTTGCTTTGTCAGCTGGATGGCTGTTATGACATGGACGAGGGTTTTATGGTTTATGATTGAGCGTCTTTTTCTTCCTTTTTCTTGGTAAATTTGGTACGGAGTATCATGGATTCTAAAGGGAGGTCATGGGTTGGTGGTGTCTTTGAAAGTACAAGGGAAAAGGAAGAGATGCATATCAACAATGTATCCTGTTCTGATGTCATTTCTCTTTCACTTGTACTCTTTTCTATACTTGTCGTATACCCCTGTTTTTTCTCTCTCCTTTTCGTCCTTCCCAATATTTTGTCTTGTCATTCTGGTTTCAGTTTTTTAGGACCTTGCTTGTGGCGTTTTCTGAGCATGCATTCGTGGTAGATGGAATGGCAAGTAAGGGATATGGAGTGGAAATGATGTTTCTTGGAAAAGTAGGAGACGTTTCGAGTAAAGGTTTTATGCTGTATACCGGGTTCTCTTGGTTCAAGCGGTTCGAAAATTTATCACACTTTTGACCATCTGGTGAAGCATATGTCAAATATTCAAGGTGGATCTTGGATGACATGATGCTCGTATTTGAATGATTGCTTGATTCCATCATCTTTAAAACCACAAGGCACGGGCCTTTTAAAAAGTGCTTGTTTATTCTTGACTTTCCAGACGAGTTCGATACCTTGTTGCAATAGTGGATTGTTCTCGAGGCCAAATGCTTACTCTTGCTTGGATTTAATCTCTTCAGCTGGCGGCCGCTTTATGGCCTGTTCACTGCAGCGGTCAAGTGACAGGGATGGCATGCGGCGGGATAACAGTGTAGGACAACAGTATTCCAGGTCGAGATAACCGGAGCAGAAGATGTTGATCAATTATGCATTTCAGTGAAGTGTGAGCTTCCCCCTTATTTCATCTTCTTCCTTTGCTTTCGACGCCACCAACTCTTGTGGTCCGAGTTTGCTCCCTTGAAGAAATACGGGTATGTTAATCTTTACCCCAAGACCTTGGGAATGTTGCCAAGTGAAAATAACGGGGGCCATTTATTCAGCTACTGTCATGATGCATCGAATGGTTTGTCAGTGCTTACTAGCCTGTCGATTATCGTATAATTGTTTGCGTGATACTTTCACCTAGTTGATGGTTTGCTTCAACATCACCGCATAATCACATTCGCAGGTATAAAGTATCTTGTCTTGGTTCAAGGCTGCGCACCCGCCTTGGTGACCATGACGCTGGTTTAAATTTCTGCATTAGTCCAACTTGTCTCTATTATTGTTGCTGATATTAATTTCACTCTTCAAATTACATTTAAAACAGCTGTTTTTGGGTAACTGACCAGACGGAGGGACCGCGCGGCGACTTGAAACATGGGCATCATGGCCTGAACAATCAAAGACATGGTCGCTATCAAAGTGATGCATCCGTTGGTCAAGAGTTCACAAATCCAATACAGTGGACCACTCCACTCATCAGCAGGGAGGAATACGGTAGGCTCCCAAAGTCTGGAGGACTCTGGAGGTGGGCTTTTGATCGTCAGGAACAAGGGATTTTCTTTTGCTTATCCATCCTTCTCCATGGGGGTGAGGGGATCCTTAGAGTTGTAATGGCGGTTACAAGAGATCCGACGAGATAGACACAATCAGATAGTCCAAACGACAGGTCTAAGCAACCATCAAATAACTCGAACTTAGCGATGCCATCTCTTTTCAGCTAAAACATCCAGATATTAATAGCCAACAGACGCCTTATCTTTTCCCACTATCCTTCATTCGCTCTAGACCTCATGCCTTGACTCTTTTTTTTTCCCCTTCCCTTCTTTTTTTTTTTTTTTTTTTTTTTTTTTTCTTTTTTTTTCTTTTTTTCTTTTTTCCTTCTTTTTTTTTTTTTTTTTTTTTTTTTCTTTTTTTTTTTTTTTTTTTTTCCTTTTTTTTTCTTCTCTTCTCCTTTATCACCCCTGTCTTACACACAAACCTCAGCTTTAGATCCTAACCCATACACATACCTGACCATGCCTCGCCATGACAGGAAAAAAGTAAGCGATCCAGACCAAAGATCCTCCTTGTCTCGTATTTCCAAAGCTTTTAGTCTAGTAATGGATAAGCCTCAACTAGGGCCCTCCCCTGCTTGTCTTTGAATGTGGATGGACCTCGTCTTTTTTTTTTCTTTTCTTCTCTCGTCCGCGGAATGATTGATTACTTTAAACATCCAACAATTCCCGTCTTGTACATCGTTTGCGTCTACTCTTTCCACCCTCCTTCTCTTTCTGCCCTTTACCTCTACTCCTGCCTCTTGGTAAAGTTCATTCCTTCCGAGTCTGGGCTCTTCACTTGGCGGCATCTGTTAATGCCCCTGTCCCTCCTTCTATTCTTGGCCTTGTGAATGACCGTTTTCTCTCCTTCCCTGCATCCCAATCGCCGCTCTTGGTTTAACTCGGCCCTATCTCTTCCTTGAATTGTACATATACCCTGAAAGCATCCTCATACTTTCGTCTACTTGCATTCACGACGTACGGATTACAATACCAGTACTATACAAACATTATTCGTGCTACGATCATCGTTCTTCCTACAAACGAGACGTTTCATATTTCACCACGACCTTGAAGCTCGTATTTGAGACCAACACTCCGAGAACCTTGTCCAAATTTATCGACTTGTACACTTTGATCCTCTCCATCATGAAGCTCCTGGCTTGGGCCAGTTTGGCATCTGTCGCTGCTGCCGCTGGCAAGACAGCTCCCAATACATTAGACATTACCGACAAAGGTATGTAACACTCTGACCTTCTTGAGCCATCACTCACAAAACTACAGACTCCATTCGAAATGTTGCCGCCAGCTTAGCCTTCGATGCCATGACCTATTACAGCGGAAACACATCCTCAGTACCAAAGGACCTTGGAGACCTCCAAGATCCATACTACTGGTGGGTGGCAGGTGCCCTCTGGGGTAGTATGTTGGATTACTATCACTACACCAAGGATCCTAGTTACAACGATGTGATCATCCAAGCCCTTCTTGCTCCCACTAATCTAGGCGAGTTCAACGACTACATGCCAGCCGAGCACGCTGACGAAGAAGGCAACGACGATCTCTTCTTTTGGGGCTCCAATGTCATCGCGGCCGCCGAGCGCAACTTTCCTCAGCCCAACAAGAACCTTCCCTCATGGCTTCAGATTGGCGAGAACGTCTTTAACGAACTTGCAGGTCGCTGGAACACAACCCATTGTGGCGGCGGACTCACATGGCAAATCTTTCCCGAGAACCCCAACGGCATGAACTACAAGAACTCGGTCTCCAATGGCGGTTTCTTCCAGCTCTCGGCCCGTCTCGCCCGTGCCACCGGAAACGACACCTACCTCGAGTGGGCTGAAAAGATCTGGGAGTGGTCTTGGAACGTTGGCTTCATCGATCACCGCAACTATCATGTCTACGACGGTACCAGTGCTGAGGACAACTGCGAAAAGACGAATTACCACTCGTTCACCTACACGAGTGGTATATATCTCTATGGTGCCGCTGTCTTGGCCAATTATACTGGCAAAGCCGAGTGGTTGCAACACTCTGAACGTCTGCTTGACGGTACTGATTGGTTCTTTTCTCCTCACGACAACTCGACAAACATCATGTATGAGGCTGCGTGTGAGACCGTCATGACCTGTAATTGGGACATGTCCACCTTCAAAGGTTTCCTCTCACGTTCCATGTGGGCGTCTCTCCAGATGGTCCCATCTCTGCGCGATCATGTCGAGCGTTACCTCCGCCCATCTTCACTGGCTGCTGTCCAGACCTGTACTGGTGGAGAGTCTGGGCGCGAGTGCGGCATGCGATGGTGGGTTGGTGGGTTCGACAACAACCCCGGCCTTGGCCAGCAGATGTGCGCCCTGGAGATTGTCCAGGGTCTCTTGATCGACGATGCAGCGGCACCGCTGCAGGGAGACGACATCAAGGTTGTCCGCAGCACTGACTGGGAAGAGATAGAGGACGATGAACCCACTTCGACAACAGAATCGGCTACGGCAACGTCCACTGCAGAGTCCTCAGCATCAGCAACAGCAACCGAGACTGAAGATGCCGGCAGTATGGCTCGTGCGGATCTCGTACTGGCCTCTTTCAGCGTTGGTACAGTTCTTATTCTCTTGGGCTTGGCCTAATTTTGAGTATAGTGTAGAACGAAGGCATGCCATATGTTTTGGGCTCTTTTCTATGAGGTTTCGGGAGGAAGAAGGAAAAAGCAGAAAGGCGTTGGGTACGATCACACATTGGAAAACACACTTCAGATAGATAGAGGACTGCTATAGTCATTTTATTACTTTATAATTCATGAGATACGTCTAGAAATCAGATTCAATCTGCACGCCATCCAGTCTAGTCTAGTGTCTTTGTCTTTGTCCTTATTTTCGTCCTTGTGGGTTGCTTGACTATGATCCCCTTACTTCGGCCAATGTTGTACGGAGTGACTCTAGAAATCTCGTCACTTCGGCCTCGGTGCCAATGGTGATGCGAAGACAACCCAAGCAGCCGTGCTCTTTGCCCCTGAAGCGAACCACAACGCCCTTTGCCTCGGCAAGCTTCTCGTAAACGGCCAATGCTGTCGTGTTATCCGGGTTTCCTGCTGCGTCGAGCATCTCGTAGAGCAAAAAGTTGCTCTCGGTTCCACCGCGCAGACGGCCGACGCCTGGGATCTTTGGCAATTCGCTAAGCAGTCGGTCACGCTGTTCAAGGATACGAGTGCGGTTGGCGCGCATAACTTCAAGACCGCGGTCAGACACGGCGTAGGATGCGAGTGCGCTGGTAGGGCTGGAGATATTGTAGGGAGCCTTGAGGCTGTTGAGAAGGCGGGCGATAGGGGGGGATGTGAATGCGGCACCGAGACGAATACCCGCCATGCCGAAGGCTTTGGAGAGGGTTTGCATGACGACGAGGTTGGGATACTCGGTTACTAGCTCAGCGAGGGAGGCATCTTCGGGAGCAAAGTCGATGTAGGCTTCATCGAGAACCACGACACCGTTCCATGTGGGATGGTTGAGAACTTGTTGGACGTCAGACTTTGCGATCAACGAGCCAGTCGGGTTTCCGGGGGAGCACAGGTATACGAGCTTGATGTTGGGCTCTTTTGTGAGTGTCTCGAGGATGGCGGGGACGTCAATGGCGAATGTAGGCGCAGGTAGAAGAGGTACTTTTACGATGCCCACGTCATTCACCTGGGCTGACACGGCGTACATGCCGTAGGTAGGAGGACATGTGAGGATGCGATCCCGGCCAGGGACGCAGAAGCATCGCAGAAGCGCATCGATCGCCTCGTCACTTCCGACGCCTACAAAGAGGTTTTCGGGCGTGAGTGTCTTGGGAGTGTGAGCGTGGGTGTTGCGCAGGTTACAGAGCTGTTGCTTCAGATCGGCCTGGTGAGGATCGGGGTATCGGTGAAGGCCAAGAAAGTCGACATCTACACCTTCTGGGGAGGATTTAGCGACTTCGGGTTTGAGAGAGGGACCGTAGGCGTTTTCGTTTGCGTCGAGAAGAATGTTTGTGCCGTCATCTTTGTAGTCACTATGTCATGTCAATTGGGATTTTCCCATATGATGGCGGGGGAGGGGCAATCCAAGGGGACGTACTCTCTTGCGCAGCGATAAGGTTGGAGAGCGAGAATGTTTGGCCTGGCGCAGGCTTCGATATTAAAAGGAGACATTGCGAATTGCTGAGCTTTTGGTGACTTGATGTTTATGAGGAGTGACGAGAGGTGATTTTATATGAGTTCAAGTTAAGAACCTCAATGGATGGTGAAGTGGACCGAGGCCGGAGGAGTGACTGGCTTTTTTTGCGGGGCTAGAGGACGTGAGAATGAGTCAAGATAGGAGATGCTGGAATATGTGAACCTCCAATTCGATGGGTTTGTTCCTGGATAGGGGAGATGATTCAAAGATGGGTATAAGCTGTATCGATTGATGATTCCGAGTCAATGTAGTTGTGAGAATAATCATCCATGAAGTGTTGAGCAACCCTTCGGAGTATTACCCTACAGCCACAGCTCCGATGGTCATGTTGCAACGGTCGATACGCAAGGTTAGGCCAGCGTCGATGTACGAGACAGTTGGGATGCTATAGTATTGAAACTATAGAGCATAAGTCGGCGTAGTTTGTTGTGGCTTTGGCGTTGTTTGCATCGAAATCCAACTGATTATGAGTTGTACTCTATAGACAATAATAGTCATTCGTCCATACATCAAATCGCAGGCCGCGTGGCCCAATGGCAAGGCGTCTGACTACGAATCAGAAGATTGCAGGTTAGTTTAGACTTCAACATCGTTTCAATCGGACATTTCTCTAACATCCCCTCAAGGTTCGATCCCTGCCGTGGTCAATTAACAATTCTTTTTGTTCTCTTTTTTTTTCTTTTTAAGAGCCTTTAATTACCGCTTTGTTTTGTTCTTCTTATGGAACAACCAGATGTCATGCCACATTTATTATTGCATGTTCTTTTTTGGTTTCATCTTGCTATATTGTCTAGATCTACCAGTTGGAAAATTGCATTGCAGTCGGATGTAGATGTATTTACTACTAGTACGTCAACTATGAGGCTGTCGAAATAAACTATTTTTCGTGTGTTTTCGGATATCCTTTATACTAAGATCATGCACCAACAAACTGCCTCGCCTCTCGCTGCGGCTTTTCTCGTGGCCATATGCCTTTGTCCTCTCTATCTTTTTACCTCTTGTCCCCTAAGATCGTCTTGCCATCTAGTCTATCATGGGATGATCGTGAGATTCATGCCCGCCGCGAGCGCTGGATCCTCCACCAGATCGTTTGGCGGCGCGGGGAGTGTCCTCGTAGTCGCTGTTATTGTCGTTATCCTCCTCTGCGGGATCAGACGAAAGTACGACGTCTATGCGACGCTGACTCCGCTTGCGTACAGAGCCCTGGGAGTGTTGGGACTGGCCAGAATGCAGGGCTCCACGAGTTGGAAGGTTGAAAGGAGCGTTGCCACGACTGGAACCAGAGCCGCTTGGGCTTCCAATTCTGGGCCCGCTCGAAGTCTCGGCTCCGAGAGGACCACCGGCTTGCAAAGTTCGGGAAGGCTGGCGACCACCAGAACCGAAAACGGCGGCCGAGGGCGAGTAAGAGCTTCTGTCAGTTAGATCCATGACACCAACTGTCGATACGTGTCGCGTGGTCTTGGGCACAGGGAGTTCTCCGCCCCTGGTTTCTTTCTCCTTGCCCTTCAAGCTTGCTCTTCTTGGCTTGGTGGACTTGCGCTGCCCTTTGTTGAAGTGTAAGTAGAGGATGACCTCCGACTTGTGGGTCAGCGAGTTGAGCAGATTGAGTAGAGAATGAGGGTCTGGCATTTCATCCTCATCTCCAGATTGAGTATCTCGGTCTGCTTCAGCGTAGATGCGGAGTTGGGCGAAGAAGTCTTGTGCGTCCTGTTCCAGAGTACCCCGTCGGACGACGTAAGGCGTATGACCCTGCGACACGTTTGTCAATAAATTTACTCTGCACCGACACCGACACAGCGGGAAAGTCTTGACTCTTTCAGACATACCTCATCAATCCAGGCCTGGTGGAGCGGAGTAATAGCACCCGAGTAGGTCAACAACTCGCCCCGAAGGCCGAGCTGCTCTTGCGAATTATCCTCTCTCTCAAGAACGGTTTGCAGGTCTTCACCCTCCTCCACACTGGCCATGGAGGAGCGTCGGGAGGCGACCGAGCTTGACGCACGACGGCCAGAGCTAAGCAAATATTAGATGAGGAGTGAATCAAATCAGTGGCCAGACTTACACCAAGGTTTCGCGAATGGTTTGAAGGGTGACAGTCTGCAGTCTGGCGATGACCTCCAGGTTGTTGTTGATGATCCGATTCTCAGGAGTTAAGAACTCGGGCCTGGCTGGGCTCATCCACTCCATGGACTTCAGAATGTCCATGGCTGGATCAGGAAGTTCAGGACTGTTGTCCGTAGCCCCCGGGCCAGACCCCTTACGAGGCATGATCAAGGTACTTGAGTTGAGAATGAATCTAAGAAAATGTGGTGATGTGAAGTAATGACGGTTGCTGGTGTTGATGATGAGGGAGGAATGCTGGATGTCGGAGAGTGGAAGTTGAGGCCTTATATAATTTCCCAAGGTGACCTCACGTTGCGAATGCCCATGTATCATTCACCCAGTCTCTAATCCATTCCAAGCCACTTGCTGTGTCTACCGCATGTACCAGAGAGCCTGCTGTGAATGAAGAGCAAACATATTCCTGCTGGTGCTCGGATTCGGCTTTCGTGTCAAAGCTTCCGCAATACGGCCAGAGATTTAGCATGTCCAGATTCACTCTGTGTCTGTCTTATTAGGATATGCTCGAGAAAAGCCGGTGACGGTGGTTGACTACTTCTTAGCAGTATGTTGCCGTCCACCCCTTTTCTTATGAAGTCCTAGACGCATCCACATCGGCCTTGCACGTAGCCTATTTGTGGTACTCGGGTTGTCTGAAAACACCGGCAGTTTTCCTATATACCGAAATCCGAAAGCTTGCACTTTGTATTCTGGTCTGGGTGTCTCCCTTTCGGTACTTTGGTCATCCTCTATAGTCAAGAAGATCTCTAGCCTGGACTTTATTTCATTTCGACCAGCGTCTTCCTGTTAACTGCTCTCCCTACTAGAAACTTTTAAAGACCTACGTAGATGGTGGTCCTTTGCGGTTACGGATGCCGTTGGCCGTTCATCTGTATTGATTTCAGACAAGAAAATATCATGATATGGTAACTTTACCAATAATGTGAAGCTGTGGTTGATGAATATTGTCACACAACCAATGTACTTTCCGGTAAGCTTTCCAATGAAATCGATTATAGGCTTTCTACATGACGATTGCTAAAACATGAGTCTATTCTTCACAAAATCATGCAATGCCTGTCAGCTATGATCTCCGAGCGCCAGATGAAGCAAGCCTTGACATTCACGAATCATGTTACCTACGGTTTCTGATGCTTTCCTTTGCTACGGTTAAATTCATGAAAGCCCAATCTTAGGCACCGATGCATCTGCGCATAACTTACGTTGTCAATTTTCGGGCGTGCGCTTGCATAGTCGATTCACCGTTGTAGAGTCGTAGACCAGTTGAGGGCGGGAAATGACATGCAATCGGATTGCCGTATCTAATCCAACAAGTCAAACAAATGATATTCACACATGATTCCCGCGTTTTCTCTTTGCTAAATGTCGCAAGTACCTGGATAGCAGATAGCAAAGAGCTTCTGTTGTTCTCTTCAATTCTACTGTAGTTCAATCATAAGTATACTACCTCTGATCTGAAAGCATCTGCCCCCTGGGCTCTTTGTCTTCGACGGCATCCATATCTAGATAGGGATATGGGGAATTTTGTAGACGGCAATAGACGATTAGCACAACCTCATCAGCCAAAGTAGGTCTGCGTGATGCTAGCGTGCCCGACATAGATGCAAGTCCCCCTCCGCAATGCATATTGTCTTGGTTGTAAAACGGGTGAATGTGATTGTAGTTACCGTATAGCCATCCAACCTACTCCATAAATGGTGATGTCGTTGAGAATGGACCACCACTGTCTCATAGGCCAGAAAGTAATTCACAAAAAAAAGTCGGTCACTGCGAGGATTGACACTATATATTCATTCTCCCACCCACCAGTCTCGTAAACATGACAACCACACCTGTCTTTGCAACCTGGACTCTTTTACAAAACATACTACGTCTCCATCCTCTTTATCTCTTGTTCTAAGATTATCCATCAGGCAGGATGCCTCCGGCAGGAGGACGTGGGGAAGGCTCGCGCCGCGAGTCACTCAACGAATGGCTCGGCCGTATGGAGAACATGGACCCAGAAAGTGGCGAGTTTTGGGATCTTATGGACGAGATCGAGGATGAGACGGTCGATGCCCTTAGTTTCCGCTGGCATTCGAAAGGAACCCAGAGAGCCCAAGACAGAGTTCTCAGAGACTATTGGCAGTTTGTCAAGGTGAGTTGATCCCATAGATTCGAAATGATCTTGGGGTACCCGGTGCTGATAGAAAGTCTGTCTTAGGTTCTCCGTGCCCAGGGCCAGGATATCTCCCAGGATAGCAAGGAGGCCAAGGAGTTATGCTTTCCTACAAGTCAGGATACTCTCCTTAAACAGCTGAGGATGTTCTTCGGACTTGCTATACATAGGGCTGTCCCACGTTCCAACAAAGATGATGTGATCGGTTACTCGACTCTGATGGCGTACCGAAAGCACTTGATCTTTTGGATCAAAAGAATGTATCAGGAACTTAAACAAGGTCGGTCTTCTGTAATACACCAAGCCTGACCGTCTGGCTAGTATGTTATCGAAATGCTTCGGGCAATGCTGACAGGAGTCTAGAGCCTCCCAACCATAGTCAAGTATACAACTTGTTGACCAGCGTCATGCGCATGTACCTTCAGAGACGTATGGGCACAAGAACATCCAAAGCTAAGCCGTACCTCGGGGTTGCTGAGCTTCATCAACTTATCGACATCGACATGCAGTCTACGCCTTGCATCGAGCTGGCCGAGGGGATGCAGATTGCTTGGTTGTTGGGCCGTCAATGTGCATTACGACCTGGTTCGATCGGATGCCAACATATGGACAAGGCCGACGAGTACGATTCCAATAAACTGCCCTACCTCGCTTGGAAGGATATTGAGATCACCCGTGGACGGGGACCAGGCCAATTCGACTGCCAGGTCAGAATCCGTAATCTCAAGGGCAGTGATGTCCAGGTTGCTGAAAAAGGTCTGCCTGTCGAAGATAGAAAGTTGGATTTGTAAGTAACTCTTGCCAGGGGTGTGCGCGTCCCCTCACCAGTAAATACCAGCTAATCAGAGCACAGCTACCTCAAGTCTCCTACACAGACAACCAACCTCGTGCTCTCTATACCCCATCGCCTTCTTGCCGCAGCACTGAGACATGGAGCCATCCGAGGCATCGATACATTGGACGAGTTACTGCAAGGGAACCGCTCCCATATTCTATGGAAACCGGAATTTCTTGATCGACCTATTGTTCTGAGAGGAACCCCGCGGGGACTTGGGATTCTAAAATGGCAGCCGGCGACAGTCAAAGGGTTAAGCGAGTACCTCCAGCGTCGTGGCGAGAAAGTCGGCTATCCCCAGAAGCTTTCCTTCTACTCCATTCGCCGTCGCGCTGCGACCGACTTTGCAAGAATCTTTGGCGCAGACAATGCACGCAGTATCATGAACCATGACCCCGAGACCCGCACCATGGAGAGATTCTATCTTGACATGATGCGCACGACCAATCTAACGGCTGCCGCTTTGGGAGAGGAGGGCACAGAAGCGCAACAGAAGCAACAACGGGAGATCAACGTAGACTCGAATTACCTTGCCCTTAATCGCCTCAGTTCGGACAAGTTATCGGAGTTATACGGGGCACCACTCAATGCTGCTGTGCGCATGCTTTTGCTGACGGACGATATCTATGCGAGGTGCACTACGGCCAAAACTCGGAAGAACAGACTGAGAGTCTTGAGAAAGAGTGCCCTGAGCAGTCTGTTGGAGATGGCACATAACGAGCAGAAGAATGCGATGACAGTTGACGAGATGGGAAAACGCAGAAATGAGGTGCTTGAGAAGATGAGTGATTTCAACAAACGCGTCTTGGAGGTGGCCAGGCGAACAGCTGAGACCGAAGCTGGTCATGATGAGCTGGATGCAACTTTCAATGACGAATTTGACGAGAGCTCTGGCTTTGTAGTCGACCCAGAGGAGCCGGAAGAGGACATGGAAGACCAATTCGAAGGATTCGATGAGGGAGGTCGAGTGGATGTCGAAGAGGAGCTGTTCGTGCCGGACGAAGCTAACGAGGAGGATGACGAGCCAGACGACTATCTTGAGGCTGTCCGCTATGTCATGGGAGTTATTCTTGACAACTCCCTCAGTACGTACACTGGGAAGAAAGGCAAGGTATGCCCTTTGTGCGCCGACGACCCTACTACCAGCCTGGATGACAAGCAAAAGCTGTGGGAGAACTACAGTCTCAAAAGGCACATGGCCACAGCATTCCACTCGGGGTTTGGCGAGTTCCGACGCCGTGCACAAGCACGCATGATTGCCAACGGTGATCCCGGCTGGAGCTGCGAGATATGCATCCAGGTCCATGGTCCCGAGTGGCGACCGGTGTACTATTCTGGGTTCAATCACCTCTCTCGGCACGTCAATGACAGCGACGAGATCTCGCTCCGAAGAATGCAGGCTACGGAAGAAGAGAATGGTTATGAGGACCGCGTTAGGGAACATGACCGCCTCAAGACTGAGATGGGATGGTACCGGGATGATTTCAAAGGTGATGAGGTTGTCCGCACTGCCCATGAGAAGACCAGAGAGACCAAGGTTCGGCTCGACAACAGAGATCTAGCTCTTGATCTGCCTATATTGCGGTTCAATAAAGAGAGCGAGCTGGAAGAGGCCATCCCAGTCAAGAACCAGCCCGGTATTGTCTGGGGTTCGTGGGAGGGTTCTCGTCGAGAGATACCCGAGTACTGGAAGCCTCACTTTCAATTCAGCGCCGTCCCTGGTTTTGGCAAGGTCAGCCAAACAACAGACGATGGGCAGAGAGACATATGCCTACCTGACCAACACCGAGACTACATCAAGGTAGGCCCAGTGCCCAGTGGTCAATGGCGTACCAGTTGTGGTGATATTCCGCTAGGTCTCGGTCTCGAGGATTTGATTATGAAAGTTCCCATTCCCGGTACCGAAGGGAACAGAAGCAAGGACAAGCTGTGGATGAAGTATCGACTTGAGCAGATGGAGTAGTTAGGTACTTTTTGCGACTTGCTCCTGCCTTGTTTTGATTGTGGGTTCAGTGTTGTGGTTTATGGAAGGCCTACCTGGGTTGACTCTTGCTTTCTTCTTTTTTTTTTCTTCTCTTTTTTTCTTCTCTTCTTTCTAACCTTATGCGAAGTCATTTTTTCATGGCGAGCTGGTTAAATAGAGCAAGGGCACGATAGAGTAGGGGGATGGTCTATTCTATAGTTCAACCTATAGATGGATGGGATTCGGATTCGGATTCGGAGTCTTGCATAACCAAGACCGGGTTATTAAGAGAATACTAATATGATTTTTATTTTTAAATATTCTTTGGGCTTTGAGTTCTTGCTAATTAAGTTGATTTATATGAATTTGACCTCTTCCTCTCTTCCTCTCTTAAAAACCCTAGACCATGCTATTCTTAATTATATATCACCATATTTAAAC